>PITA01013977.1:0-55360 GCA_004023965.1 Spilogale gracilis
GGAAGGCTGCACTGCAGAGGAAAAGGTTAGGCTTTCTAGGCCTAGACCAACTTCAGCTGTCTACTTTGTAAAGGCAGTCTGCCCTAGATATTTCCTCATAGCATCCTCGTCTTTCAGAGGAATGAGCAAATATAAAACAGTTTTTAGAATAATTGTCTTCATCAGTATAGGTGATATTTTTATATTAGTTTAAAACAAGATTTAGAAGCCAATCTAAAAAGTTATGAAGAAAAAAGTGATTCAGATAGTGAACCCTGGCTTGCTTACAGGCTCCCTCTCTGTTCTTCTCTCTCTCCCTCTGCCTCTCTCATAGGTAAACAAATGACTATTTTCTTCTATGTGTTTGCAATAAAGAAAATTAAAAGAGTAAAACTGTTGCTAATAGACTGTTTTACATTCAAAACTCGGAGTTTCCAAGTATCCCTCTCATTAAACCATCTCTGTGACTCTGGCGACAAGAGGGCGGGGCCTCTTCAGCACAACACCTCCTCATTTACTAGAGCTCACCGAGATGAGCTTTAACATGGCAGTTTTGATGTGGGGCTTTTTTCTTTTATAGGACCTGAAAAATAAAACTTCATATCTCCCCACACTCTGTGCCCACTGCCTTCATGATTTATCCTTAGGTAATGTGTAGAATCCTTCTTCCAATCTTTATATCACAACTCTGATCTGTACCACATCACTCACCCCACACCCTAGTCACCTCCAAAGGTGATTCACAGGGACACTAACAAAGCTGCAGCCTCTGGACCCCTTCCTTGCAGGCCTCTGGGAGGTGCTAGAAGCTATAGAGGGATCTTGGTGGGGAGGCGAAGCAGGTTCAGTCAGAAAGGATTTGTGTGTGGAATTCTGGGAAATTGCCTAAAAATACATCAGAAGTAAGTATTCTGAATCTCCAAAGCATCAAGAATTGGTTGTGATTTAATAGGTACCTAAATGGGCAGGTTTGTACATAATTTTGCATGCTTTTTTCTTAAAGAACCCCCAATTTGTAAACACTTCTGTCCCAAAAAGTCTGGTTCTGCCTCTGCTCACCTCATCACGGTTCCTCATGGCATCCCCAGGTCTCAGCCCACTCTCCATTCCTAACTTCCACCCCACCCCATGATCAGGTGGGATTTGTTCCAGGGAGGCAAGAATGACTCGACTTCTGTTAATCAACCAATGTGATATGCCACATTAACAAAATGAAGGATAAAAGTCATATGATCATCCCCAGAGATCCAGAAAAAGCATTTGACAAAATTCAAATAAAAGTTTTATTCATAGTAAAAGCTCTTAACCAAGTGGGTATAGAGGTCACGAACTTCAACATAACAAAGGCTATCCATGACAAGCCCACCGCTAACATTATACTCAATGGTGAAAAGGAGAGACCTTTTCCCCAAGATAAGGAACAAGACAAAGATGTCCCTCTTGCCACTTTATTCAACATAGTACTAGAAGTCCTAGCTGAGAAATAAAGAAAGAAAAAGGAATAAAAGTCATCCAAATTGGAAAAGAAGAAGTAAAAGTAATCTCTATTTGAGGGTGACATGATATTCTATATAGAAAAACCCAAAGACTCCTGCCAAAAAACCTGTTAAAACTAATAAACAAATTCAATAAAGTTATAGAATGCAAAATCAATGTACAAAAATCAGCTGTAGAGAAATTAAGAAAAGAATCCCATATACAATTGCACCAAAAAGAATATCCATATATAAATTTTTTAGGTTTTATTTATTTTTTTTATTGTTACTTAAATTTTTTTTCCAGTGTTCCAAGATCCATATATAAATTTAACCAAAATGATGAAAGATCTGAATGCTGAAACCTATAAGATACTGATAAAAGAAACTGAAGAAGAAACAAATGAATGGGAAGATATTCCATGCTTATGAATTGTAAGAATATTATTCAAACGTCTATATTACCCAACGCAATCTACAGATTCAATGCAATCCCTATCAAAATGACCTTTTTCACAGAAATAGAAAAATTACTTAAATTTGTATGAAACCACAAAAAACCCTGAATAGCCAAAGCAATCTTGAAAAAGAAGAACAAAACTGAAGGTATCATACTTCCTGGTTACAAGCCATATTACTGAGTACCTAATAATCAAAACAGTATGGTAACTGGCATAAAAGCAGACACATAGATCAATGCTATAGAATAGGGAATCCAGAAGGAAACTCATGCACACAGGGTCAAGTAATTTATGACAGAAGAACCAAGATATACAATGGGAAAGGATCTTCAGTGGTGTTGGGAAAACTGGACAGTCACATGCTAAAGAATGAAACAGGACCACTTTTTTACATCACCCACAAAAATCAATTCAAAATAGACTTAAAACTTGAGTGTAAAACCAGAAGCTACAAAACTCATAAAAGAAAGCATAGAGGGTACGCTCCTTGACATCAGTTTTGGCAATGATTTCTTTGGATTTGACAACAAAAAAGAAGGACAACAAAAGCAAAAATAATCCAAGTGGAATCACATCGAACTAAAAAACTTCTGCAAAGGAAGTTATCAACAAAATAAAAAACATCCCATGGAATGAGAGAAAATATTTACAAACCATATACATCTAATAAGGGGTCGAGATCCAAAATATATAAAGAGTTCATGTGACTGAGCAGCAAAAAAAATTTTTTTATTAAAAAATGGGCAGAGAAACTGAATAGACATTTTTCCAGGGAAGATATATGAATTGCCAACAAGTACAAGAAAAAATGCCAACACCTCTCATCATCAGGAAAATGCAAATCAAAACCACAGTGAGATATCATCTCACACCTGTTAGAAAGGTTATCATCAAAAATATAAGAGCTAACAAGTGTTGAGTAAAGGTAACACTTGTGCACTGCTGGTGAGAATATAAAGTGGTATGGCCACCGTGGAAAACAGTATGGAGGTTCCCCAAAAAATTAAAAGTAGAGCTACCATGTTATCCAGCAGTACCATTTCTGGGTTTGTATCTGAAGGAAACAAAATCACTATCTCAAAGAAATACCTGCATCCCCAAGTTCATTGCAGCATTATTCACAATTGCAAAGACACAGAAACAACCTAAGTATCATGGATGGATAGATGGAGGGATGGATGGAAGGAGGGAGGGAGGGAGGGAGGGAGGGAGGGATGGATGGATGGAAAAAGAAATTGTGATATGCATGCACACAAACACATACACACACACACAGTGGAAAATTATAAAAAGAAGAAAATTCTGTTATTTACAACAGCATGGGTGGACCTTGAGGTCATTATGCTGAGTGAAGTAAGTCAGACAGAAAAAGAAAAATACCATGTAATCTCACTTATATGTGGAATCAAAAAAAAAGCCATAATCATAAAAACCAAGATCAGATTGGCATTTGCCAGAGGTTATGGGGGTGAGTGGTAGGGGAATTAGGTGAAGGTGATCCAAAGGTACAAATTTCTAGTAATAAGATAAATAAGTTCTGGGATGTAACGTACAGTATGATTGTAGTTAACAATATTGTATGGTATATTTGAAAGTTGCTAAAACAGTAGCTCTTAAAAGTTCTTAGCACAAGACAAAAAAAGTACTGTGGGTAGTGATGGATGTTAACTAGATTTATTGTAGTCATCATTTCATAGCATCTACATAAGCATTATGTTGTACACGTTAAACTAATATAAAGTTATATGTCAATTATGTTGCAATAAAACTGGAAAAATAAAAATATAAATAATAAGTAGTATTCAAACTCATTCTTCCCTCAGTGTTCCCATTTCCACTGTCTTAGGCATTCATCACTGTGCACTGAATCATTACAGTAGCCCGCTAATTAGTTCTCTGCCTCCTCCTTACTGCTATCCAAGTTATTTTAAAAATGTAAGTCTAATCTTGTAACTCTGCTGCTTAAAACCTGCAGTGGCCCTCCAGCTGAACTTCCTTCAGCTCTTACAGCATAACATGCACACTCCTTAGTGTTATGACCTGCCACCACATAACCGCTTCACCCTCCTCTCTCACCACTCATTCATTCATTCATTCATTCAAGGATTTGTGGAGCAACTACTGTGCAGCTCACACCATATGCTACAGTCATATTTGCAAGTACCTGGACGCCGAATGCAATCCCACCTTCTTTTTTTTTTTTTAAGATTTTATTTATTTATTTGACAGAGAGAAATACAGCTAGAGAGGGAACACAAGCAGGGGGAGTGAGAGAGGGAGAAGCAGGCTTCCCGCCGAGCAGGCAGCCCGATGTGGGACTCGATCCCGGGTCTCCGGGATCATGACCTGTGCCGAAGGCAGTCGCTTAACCAACTGAGCCACCCAGGCGCCCCGCAATCTTGGATGAACTTTCTAATTTCGCGCCCCGCAATCTTGGATGAACTTTCTAATTTCCTGGGCCTCCATCTTCTATCCCTACCTTCACCCAGCCTATCTGTAAAGCTCCCTATTCTACAAGACAGATAAAGAGCTACCTCCTGTCTTTCAAGCCTTCACAGACTTCCAAGTAGAGGTGGCCATTCTGCATCTCTGTCCTCACAGCATGCATGCTCTCCCACTGCTAGTGCACACTACATGGCATTTACTTGTTTATCTGTCTTTACCATTACACTTTTAATCCTTTAAGGACAAAGGTTATACATACCCAATTCATCTTCAGTCCCTAACAGACTAGTATAGAGGTTAATAGTAAAAATTCAATAAAATTTTGCTGACTAATATCTAAAATATTTTCCAGCTTTAAAATTCTGTGATTGTGACACAGACTAAAGATCAAAAATTTATAATTGAGAATATGTCATATATTCACACCCGATTTCACACGAAATTGTCAATTTGGATTTTCTGAGGGCAATAGGCAGCAACCACAGATACCGCCAGTGCCAGTATTCTACTGGTTTATCTTTGAGCCGTGTCTGTCTTGTAGGTATTAAGTAAACTGTTAACTCACTTCTTCCTGATCTGACCTTTGTTTCTGTAATCCTAAAGCAGGGAAAGAATTCCTATAGTGTCATACCAACTCTGGTCACAAGAGGGCAACAGGAAGATGCGATTTGTGTTTAAAACCTGGCCACCAGATGGACCCCAAACACCAGTTTAAACGGGTAAAGATTTAATTTAGATCAGGGGCACTTTAATTTAGATCAGTTTTCCTTTATTCCCTCTTCCTCAAAAGTAAAATCTCACCCACAGGTGACTAGCCAAAAACCTGGAAATTATCTAGAGCTATGAGTTACTTTGCTCAGCAAGAACTAGAGGAAAAAGAACCACTAAGATTTTTTTTTTAATGGTTAGAACGAGCTCCTCTTCAAGCCCAAATAAAAGAACCAGCAATTTAACGGTGGATTGAGGCTTTAGGTGAGCCCAAAGAATGTTCATTAATTTTCTAGGTGTGTTAGTGATGTTTTGTTAGGAAAATAATATAATTAAAAGCAAAACTAAAAGTTCCCCCAAAATGTCCCAGGAGATATATGGGTGGTGAATCCTAACCATGATCATCAAATTACATTCTTGAAAGCCTGGCACTGTCATCATGACCAAACAACCAAAATGAAAACTTGTGAATAAAGACAGTCCCTGCAAGAGACAGGTTTGCTGGGCCAACAAAACAATTAAGCCGAGTCCTCTTCCCTGGCCCTTCGCGGATGAGCATGGGAGCAGGGGAGTGGCAGGTGGGACGCAGGAAGCAAACCCTCTGAACCTGCTCAGAAGAAACTGCTTTATCTTGAGGGGCAGCAAACTCAGGGATTCTTCATGTTGGTTCCGGACCACGTAGGGCTCTTTGCCCAGCAGGGACTCTGCTTCACCCTCTCCTTCTGCTCCTCCCCCTCTCCTGCTCTCTCTTGCTCACTGTCTCTTGCTCGCTCTTTCTCTCAAATAAATAAAATCTTAAAAAAAAAAAAATGCAAAGCATGATTCCCACCCAAGACAGTATAAAAGGCTGCATTAGAGGCATGTGGTACTTTCATTCAGAACTGAGGAAAGGCTGTCCAGGGAACATCATCCTTATTTTAATTTTGTAGCCCCCAGAAGAGATCATTTCATGCCCTATTCTTCTTCATCGACTGCTGCTGTTTCTCCTGTGCTAAAAGAAACCATGTGGGAGCACCCCGGGGGCTCAGTTGGTTGGGCCTCTGACTCTTGATTTCAACTGGGGTCATGATCTTGGGGTCCTGAAATTGAGCCCCATCATGGACTCCGTGCTCAGCACAGAATCTGCTTGAGATCCTTTTCCCTCTGCCCCTCCCCCCGTACTGTGTGTGTGTGTGTGTGTGTGTGTGTGTGTGTGTGTGAAATAAATAAATCTTAAACAAAATTGTAAGGAGTCTGATTTTAGGAGGTATTTTTAACAAAAAAAAAATATGTTAGCGCCCAATCATCCACAAAATGTATGTGATATTCCTTGACTGCCCCATCTAAAGTCAGTCCCGGTATTACTCTGTCACAGCACTTATATATGTCCTCCATAGAACTTAGGAAAGTTCGTATTTCTCTCCTTTTATTTATTTATTTATATATTTTTTGTTACTTGTTTATCAGTTCTCCTCTCCACTAGACCTTCAGCTCCATGAGGACAGGACCTAGGTCTCTTCTGTTCACTCTCTCAGCTCTTGGAAAAATGGCACAAAGTAGACATTTAGTGAATAGTTGTTGAATGAAAAAATGAGTGAAGAGAAAGTTTAGTTTCATCCAAATTCTACCAAACACAAGAGGAGGGAAAATAGAATCTTGGCTGGTTTCTATGTTGAACATTCTTCTAGCAGTGAACAGGACTATTAAGACTATTGCTCTTTTTCAATAGAGTCCAATTATAATTACTGTTCATTCACCTGTGTTCTCCTGGAAGGACTACTTAAGCCAATTACTAGCATTAAAACATAGAAATGTGACATTTCACTGTTGAGATGGCAATCTATTTGAAATATGTCCTAATTTTACTCTTTTGTTAGAAGATTCTGACAAATCTCTTTATAAAAATCAAGTCCTCCCCTAATTGAGTCTAATCATGGTAGAACCGTTAGTACACTGCAGAGCTAGGCTGGGGAGTGAGTTGGTCCGGAGCTGAGTTCCAGCTTGGCCGATTACAGCCATGTGACCCAGACCAGGGCAGCTTTCCAGAGCTTCCTCTTCCCCACTTTGTAATGCTTCCCAGGGACTGTGCCTGGCCCAAGCTAGAGTCTCAGAACTATTCAATTCCCTTACTTTCCCCAGCAGCCCAGAGGAGTCACACTACCCAAGACACTTTGGACTTACTCATCCAGGCATTAGCAACATTCAGCTTGAAAAACAAGATTATAGGCCACACCACAACTGCCCCAACTCAAACTCCCCCCCCTCTCGTCCTCCCGTCTCCATATTTTTTACGCTTCCCCATCAGATGGACACCCACAGGCGCGCGCGCGCGCACACACACACACACACACACACACACACACACTCTCTCTACCTCAGTACTCGCTACTTAACACAGACCTGCACTGGCTCCCTGCCACCCCCCAGAGCCTCCAAACACAGCTTTTTCCTTTGTTGCTCAATATGGCCAAGTGTTCAAGTGCTGAAGAGGGTAAGTGTGTTATACAGACTAAGGTTTCCCCAATCCTGTCATCAGCGGGCTGCAGTTAAGGGCATATAGCATACAGACCATACTTGGCCGAAATGAGGCAAATTTCTTTAACATTCAGAAACTTCTACAAATCGATCAGGAAAATCAATTAAGAAAAAGCAAAACTACCCATTAGAAAAATGAAGACTAAAACCAGCAAAAGAATGCAAAAGGCCAGTACCCCTGTGAAAATATACTCAGCTTACTCATAATTAAGACCAATCAAAACAACCAGACACCATTTTCACCTATCAGATTAACAAAAATTAAAACCAATACTAGCCAGTGTTGGCAAAAGTGGGGAGAAACAGGCAGTCATGTACATAAACTATTGACAGAAATATAAATTAGGCAATTCACAACACTGAAAATCCAAATACAAAATTCAACTACATTAAGTCAACTTCTGTTCATCAAAAGACATTCAAGTAAAAGTGAAAAAGGGGCACCTGGGTGGCCAGCCACAACCTCCTAGACAAATAAATACCCTAGAAAAGTGACAACAGAGAGATATACACAGGAATGTGCATATAGGGGCTCGCAGCTGACTCAGTGAGTAGAGTACGCCACTCTTGATCTCGGAGTTGTAAGTTTGAGCCCCATGTTGGGTATAGAGGTTACTTAAAAATAAATCCCCTTTAAAAAAATGTTCATAGCAGCATTGTTTGTAGCAGAAAAAATTGATACAGCCTTAATTTCCTTAACCAGAAAATGGATACATAGGTTGTGGTAGATTCATATAATTTGAAGTTATTTGGTATGAAAAGAAATTAACTCAAAAATGGTAATCAAGACAGAAGAATGTCAGAAATAGAATACTAAGGAAAAGATGCAAGTCTCAGAAGAATACATAGAGCAAAGTACCCTTAATATACAATTAAAAACATTCAAATCATTGCATGAAAATGATAAATACCAATTGAGGATCCTGGCATCCTTTAGGTGGAATGGGAGGGATGACAAGCAGGGCTGTACAAAGGAGCATTTACCTGTGTTGACAATGCTGTTTTTTAAGCTCTTTTTATTCTTTATGTCTTTTTCTTTGTGTATGTTTTAAGTAGTACAGAATAAATTTTTTTAATTTAAGGTACTTTCATTTAATTCCACTGCTAGGAATTCATCTTACATATGTATAAGCATATGCATGAGTGTGCAACAATATATACAAAGACGATTTTTGTAGCAGCTTATAAGGGGGGAAATGGAAGCAACACAATATGGGAATATTACATACAATATTCAATGAAACACCAGAGCTAGATAATCGTTAATAAGAATTGAGACAGGCCTACATGTCAACATATATATTTAAGTGGGAAAAAATTGTAGGACTAGATCATTTGTGGAAAAATATTAGATTAGCTGTACATACATATACACACACATGTAATAAAAAGTTTCTGGGTCGCAAGAAACCATTAACTTCATCTCAGGGGAACAAGAATGGGTAATGAGAGGAGACTTCTACTTTTCATTTTATACCCTTCAGAATGATTTGCATTTCTATTTTTACCATTAGTGTGTATTACCTTCATAATGCGAATAAATAGATAAAGCAGTGGAAAAATAAATAATAGCATAAGAGTAGGATGCTGGTTTACTGAGGTTTTTTGTTTGTTTTTTGGGAGTGTTTTTTTTTTTAGTCTTTTTTTAACAGCAAAAATCATATGAAATTCTTTTAATCATTTTTATAACGCTTATCTCCTGGGGAATTGATACCACTCAGAGAAATGACTCTTATCGGTGGCTGCTTTGTACAGGACAATAATTAGTACTGCAGTTAGAGTACATTATCCGTGGCTCTTTCACAGCTTTATTTAACTGTCTGCAGAGCATGTCACCAATATTTGCTTTATTTCAAATCAACATTCTGAAAACCATAAACTGGTTTCTTTTTAAGTCAAAGCATTTGTTTTTCAAGAAACACATTCAAAAAAAAAGAAGAAGAAAGAAAAAAAGAAACACATTCAAATAGGAAATAAAGACCCAAAGCACATTAGCAGAGCAGGCCAGTACACCCCAGCCAAGGTTGTTCCCAAGCCCTGGTGACATGGGGCGCTGCTGTTGGGTCTGACCAGAGAGGGCAACCTGGCCCTCTACCTTGGAGCGGCGCTGGTCCTGCTCAGCTGGTACACACACACACACACACACACACACACACACACCCGCGTCAAAACGTCAAAATGTGGGCGGAGCCAGGCGGCTGGCATCACCATCACTTGGCTCCTACAGTGAGCACAACCACCAGTCTACAAAGCCTTACTGGGTTCCAGCCTGACCTCTGGGGTCAAGAAGTTTGTAGCTAAAAAGGAAGAGAAAGATGCTGAGTATAGAGAAAGAGGCTCTGAGTACTTCTGGGTTGTCCCAGAAGCAAATCCCACTTCCCAGACTGGCCCAGTGGGGGGGGAGGGGTGCCAGGAGTGGGAGCAGAGCTGGGCCATGGACACTGAGAACCTCCCCACTCCACTGAAGGCAGAAAAACTCTAGTTTTTTCTTATCTATTTTATTTGCCAACCAGATAAAATTTACTTCCAAAAAGAAGAGCCTAAAAATAAAAGTTTGGAAATCTTTGACCTATACTGTACTGATAGACAGGTGGTTCTCTAACATAATAACAAAACTTTTTATAACCATTCTTCTATTTCTTCAACTATAGGTGTGGGGAAGGACCTCATAATACCTACCCTCCTGAACCTTGCAGGCTGCTGGAAAGATCAGCTGAGGTAATAGTCATCTTCAGCTAAGAGGCCCTTAGGAAACAAATTTATTATTTCCTTCCTGTATTAATGGAAGGTATATCCGGTTCAAATAATTAGTCATGCAAACGAGACTGCCTTTCTTCTAGAAGGAAAAAGAGAAGCAGCAGCAGCCACAGAACAAGGAGAAGAATAAGGATGGGGGTGGAGGAACTGAAGGGGGGTTAAAAAGAAGAAAAACAACAGCAACAGCAGCCCAGTTAAATTTTTAAAGAGAGAATTATACTCTGTTCAAGTGCCTGCCACTTCAAGGAAATGAGGGAGGGATCCAGAAGAGAAAGAAGTGCAGAGAAAAGGATACTTGCTTTAAGCCCTTGCCATGTGCCAAGCACCGCACCGTCTACAAGATGTTTCCTTTAATCCAAACAGAATACGATGCTGGTGTTGTCATCCCCATTTTACAGACCAGAAACCTAAGGTTCAGAAAGAGTAAACCAAGTTCAGGTAGAACCTCTACTCACCCAGGTCAGTGCATTTTCCTTCCACAGCCTGGCCACCGGCTCCTCCTTCCAAACGTGGGTGTTTCCAGGCCCTGTTTCTCTTTCTCCCTTTCTGTTCGCTCCCGTTCAGATCTGTAGTAGCTCTTTGATCCTTTGGGTTATTTCCTCCTTGCTGTTCCTCTGCCCTGATTTCCAGCCCCCTGGACAGTTCCCAGTTAAGATCCCACTGTCCTTACAAACCTTAGCTCTAAAAGGAGAAACTCACCTCCCGATTATACACCCTCTCCACTTGGGGGTAGCCCTCTTCTCCCTGCCTCCCAAACTCAAAATCCCCATCACTTTTGGTCATTTCTCTCCTCCCTAAAGTCACAATCAGTCCATTATCTCCACTCCTTCTTAAAAATATCTCCTACCTCTCATTTTTCATTTCTACTTTTTCTCGACATACTAACACTGTGAACCTTGTGTCTTCCTGGTTTCTGCAGAAGCCTCCAGCTGCTTCCTTCCATGCTTCCCGATTATGCTGTGCGCGGCTGCCAGACGCCTGGCAACACCTACCTGCTCTGCACCTTCACCAGGGTCCCACGCTGCCTTTGTCAAATCAAATCCACCCAAGCCCTGCACTCTTGGCTGCCGGCATCTGACCCTGGGAGGCTTTCCAGCCTCAGGCCCCACTCCTCCACTCTCCAGTTCCTCCCGTTAGCCAAAAAGGCTGCTCACTGCACAACACCCTAACACCGTGCTCCTTTCCTCCCTGCTCCCCACTTGTGGCCCCCAGGTTCCCCACAGGCTGCCCCCCTCCTCCTGCCCTCTCCCAGCCCTCCCTGGAAGCTGCAGGGCTCATTATCTGTACTGTTCAACAGGCAGTAATTGCCTACTGCCTTGAAGGGCAGTGAAATAGACCAGTGCTATTTCATCTCTCCTAAGTCCGGATCTCATCCCTCAAACAATATAAAGCACTTGACGGTGAAGACTAATAGGTCTTGGTTTCTCCCTGCAGTGCCTAATACTTAGATAGTAGGTGCTTAATACCTGCGTTGATTTTTTTCTTCCCACATATGTTGGCCTCAAACAAATAGCCAGGGCTGATGAGAATAAAAAACATCAGCCTTGGAAGCCTGATTTTGGCCACAGAGATCTCCCACAAGGCGGTTTCATCTTAACCCCTGGGCTCCGGGTCCCTCACAGGCAGCGGACCCGCTGGTCTCCAGAGAGACCTCCGACCGACCGCGCCAGCCCGGCTCTGCCTGCTCATTGGGTGATCGAATTTCCAGGTCCTTCCCCGGTTTCCAGCTAAAACGACACATCCCCGGGGTGGTGATGGATGGGGGGGGCTCCCCACACCGGGAGCCCTGGCACCCTCGGGGGGTGAAGCGCCCTCCAGCGCAGCTCAGGGGGTGGCAGAAGCACCCCGGTGCATCCGGCCCTGGGGAGAGAAGGAAGACACTGCACCTTTAAGTCTGCAGCCGGTGGAGAAAAACAAGCTGTGATTTATATAAGCGGGAAAATCATGTGATTTGCGGGAACGCTCCCTCCTCCCCCGACCCCCTCCCCGCGTCGCCTCCAGCCCTTCCCAGAGGGGCCCGGCCGCGGGGCTCGGCGGGAGGGCGCGGGCCGGGGCGCCCGGAGGCTTCCCTCCCCGGCGCTCCCTCCCCGTGGCGCTGCCCCGGGGCCCCCGACGCCCAGGCTGGCTGGCGTTCGGCCGGGCGGGTCACGTTCGGCAGCGGGGGCGGGAAGGGCCCCAGCCGGCTCCCCGCCCCCGCCCCGGGCCCCTTGGCGAGCCGCCCGCCGCCCAGAGTGTGCGTGGAGAAACTGAGCCCCCCCCCCCCAGCTTCTCGAGGAGGGGGCAAAGCGGGGGCCCGCACGGCGGTCCGTCCTTCTGCGTCCCGGAACACCCGGCAGCCGGGGGAGAGCGATTGAAGAAATAATTTGGTAGGGACGGCGGGAGGAAAATCAGACATTTCTAGAGCAGAGAGGTGCTTGAGTTTAGCCCAGAGGACCTAGCTTTCAGGAGGGGAAAAAAAAACAAAACACCGATGCGGCCTTTTCAGACAGAGCCAAGGAAAATAAATACAAGATTTGGAGGCCCAAAGAACCAGCACAGATCTTTTAAATATTAGAAGGAGGGTAGCGTAGCTACAAGGAACCCACGCGCGGAGTTAACTCCGACAGCTTCTGAAGGAAAGGAAATGTTCAGACCCTCCTGAGACGCACAAACAACGGTTGAGTGGGCAGGTCTTAAGGGGTCATCTCAGCCATCCCTGTCTTTGGAAGATGGTACCAAGCCCTTCTAGGAAGGGCTTACGGTGGGAGAGAGTTAACGATCACTTCCAAAACCAGGCCCAGGAGAGGCTGAGGGGCTTTCTGGGGGAGAAGAGCTGGGAGGAGAGGTAAGATGTCTCTCACTGCAGTGCCCTTTCCATAACCAGGAAGATGGGCTCTGAAATTGTCCAAGGAAGGCAACCCATAGCTTCCAATTGGAGTACCCAGTTCCCGGGATCAAACCTTGTCAGAGTTAAGGTTTAAATTCCACTTTCTTTTCTTCTACTTGTCATCTGCTGGGTTGGGGCATAAGCCCCATGCTGTCACCTAGAGGAAAAGCGTGGTGCGGTTCAGGAGGTTGCTAATGCATCCCTGGCCCTGACCTCTGGGTGAACTTCAATCCACTCTCTGCATCCCCGGGAGCCAGGCCGGCCCAAGAGGGTATGCTGGACCTCCTCCAGTCTCCCTTCCTCCCCACATGGAGGCTCTTTATGCTGAGATCATTTCCAAAACAGTGCCTCAGTGTCCTCTGTCAAACCAAGGGAAGATCCTTCCCAAAGGGGAAGCACAAGGTAGGCAGATATTCATTAGTTTTAAATCCTGAAGAAGAAAAATTTCAGGTAACTTGGGGATTCAAGAGAATAGCACTCCATGAGTTCATTCAGTTACGTAGTGAGTGCCTTCTGTGTGCCTAGCCCCGAACAGAACAAACGTGCACTGGAGGCAGGAGGGAGCAAGACAGGCACTGCCCCCCACCAACTTGCCAGGAGCCCTGACCCTCTGCTCCCCCGCTCCGCCTCCCAGGAAGACCCTGCTCTCCTCCACCAGCATAGTGTGTCCCCTCCCCAGTCCCCACCCAGGGTGTGTTGCTCCCAAGTCCAGCTGCGTTTTTCTCAGGAATCAAGAGCCATTTCTATCAGGAAATGCTAACTCTCTAGTGATGGGGTGGTGGGTTTAAGAAGTAACCCAAAGGCCTATCCAGAAAATGAGATCAAAGTTGGCAGCCTCCTGGGCCCCTCCCAAAATTTATAATTTAATTCAGGCCCCACATCACTCAGTACCACTTGCTTTCTCTCTATCTCTTTCTGCTAGGCTGCCCGTCCCTCTGCTAGGTCTACTCTTCCCTAAGCTTCCAGAGTCCAGGCGCCTTCTTCCTAAGGGAGACTTATCTGCTTCCACAGAGGGCGAGATGCTCCCACCGCCCTGCACAGATGCCCAGCCGAGGTCTCTCAGGAGCGAGGCCCCCCATGCAGGCGCTCGGACATTCACCTTTAACCACAGGCTTGTCGACGACAACCTAGACCTTCTGACCCTCCCAGACCACACCATCCCCTGCCTTCCTGAGTTTTCCTGTTTCTGGCTTCTCTCAGCCATTCCCAAGCCCAGCCTGATAACGTGCAAAGGGAAACCTGGCAATAAGCCTGGGGTGAGCAATCATTTTAGATGAACAAACAGAAATTATGGCTCCAAGCTGAAAACACCCTGTAAGCCACAAACTCTGTTACTTTCAAAGAAGCAGTATTAGACCCCTGAGTTTTCCCTAACATGCACCAAGAAGTACAACAAGTGAATGGGTAAAATCAGCTCATCTTAGACACTCTTTCAGGAAATAGGGCCTCTGAAGAAAAAAAGACATCCCAGGCCCTGCCAAATTCCATTCTGTTTCAAATTAGCCTTCCAGCAAAATGGGGGGGGGGGGGGCAGGGGAGGTGCTATACTAGCTGGTCTCTAAGATCCTCCTCACACTGAAGCTAGGAGGCTCTACAGTTCCCTCAAAACGACCTTTTAGAACATTCTAGGTTTTCCTGAGTAGAAAATGCATTTGTACTCCAGGCCTAGGTCAGTAGCTGAAGCTCAGAATTAGACTCTCACTGCTGCTTTTTCAAGCCCATTTCCTCTTTCTCCTTTCCCTGAAAGGGCCCCTGGTCTTTCCAAGCTGCCAGAGTAGAAGGGAACACACAGCTCCCCCAGAGCAGAGGGGCCCGTCAGAGGAAAAGCTGGCCCAGCCCCAGCACGGGCGCGCCTGGGATTCTGTAGGGACATTCCTCCCTCCCAATGGGCAGGGAACTTCTGGAACTTCTAAAGAGCATGTCCTCTGGCCAGCCCAGGCCCCATGGCGTCCTGCACCCTAGTTTGCAAGCTTTTAGTGGCAACTAACACATTTGGCAAACATTCCTTAAGTGTGAAGCCAGGCCCTTTCTCCAGGACTCACTGATGAAGGGTTACTGGGCTAGGACAAAACGAGGTCCAGCCAGACAAGCCCTGAGTCTTGGTTCTCTGGGCCAAGACTGGAGAGGAGCAGAGGGAAATGTCCTCAGTCGGCCTCACCACCACCATACAGGCTGGTCCCAAGATCTCAGGGCGCATCACTAATTCCAGGCAATGCTCCACCCCAGCCCACACTCAGCCCAGGACCTGGTCAGGAAAACTCCAAGCCTTCCTGACAACATGAAGCTTGCTTTCCATGCCAGGCTTCTCTGGGGTCTGGGTGGGAACAGCCAGACCCTCAAACTAGGTTCCTGCTGTGTCGAGGAGGTCCAGAGAGCCCCCATCTCCATCAGAACGTAGCAGCCCCAGCTCTTTGCTTCCAGACGATTTTAATGGTGTTTTGAAAGCTCCAGACATGTTCTGGGCTGGGCTTTGGTTTTAACTCCATCTCCATCTCTCAAAAACCAATAGCCGGGGCGCCCGGGTGGCTCAGTAGGTTAAGCGACTGCCTTCAGCTCAGGTCATGATCCCGGAGACCCAGGATCGAGTCCCACATCGGGCTCCCTGCTCAGCAGGAGGCCTGCTTCTCCCTCTCTCACTCCCCCTGCTTGTGTTCCCTCTCTGGCTGTGTTTCTCTCTGTCAAATAAATACAATCTTTAAAATAAAAATTTAAAAAACACAATAGCCTTCCCCATGCATACAGAAATCCCAAAGGCAGTGAGCTGACTGAGGGGGGCATCAGAGAGCCCCTGCTTCCTAAATTGCCCAGCCGTGCCCTAGCTAGGTCTTGCCACTAGGCCCTCAAGAAGAGAAGATCCACATCCATGCCTTCCTTCTGGCTGTCTACCTGGAATGCCTGCCACCTAATACTCAAGAAAATGACTTGAGCCCCATCTCACTAACTGTAGGGACCCTACCATTGTGTCCCCCCAACCTTGTGATCCTCCTAGCCTCCTGCCCCCCCCCCCCACTGCTCTGTACCCAGAGTTTGCAGAGGGTCTATGGTTCCTCTGGTGACCTCTGGCTCTGATTCTCTGCTTTTCTCTCTCCATCTGCATCTCGCCTCCTGCAGCCACTGTCCCTCCCTCCCTTCTGATGCTGCCCCCTTGCTCCCTGCCTAGTCCCACAGCTGCCCCTGGACTCCCCGAAGGCTGATGGACACAGAAACAGACGTTCACGCAAAGTTTGGGGGATGGAGTGGACCACGGTAAGCACATTCGAACCCATGAATAGACACTACTCTCCTAAAACTTTATCAACCATTCCCCCACCTCGAAATATTTCTCGCTTCATTCTAAGTCCCAGTGTATCCTATCTTCTCCAGCCGCTCTCTTCTCCTCCAGACCCTTCTATCCAAATTCCAAGGTCCTGTGGATTTCTCCTGCAGAACCATGTGTCTTGCCTTCTGCATGGTCAGAGGGCTACACCGTTCTCACGAGTAGCTTCCCCATCAGGGTCCATCATAGCATAAGCCTCAAAACAGAGGCATCTACTTCCCAGGAAGAACAACGCTACCCCTCCCCTGGAATGATAAAGCACAGCACTCTGTTTTCTATGTAACACTTTCTTCCTATCCACCCGCCATCACCGCCCCCCTTACATCTGGTACCCCTGACAGTCAAGAAATCCACCCCAAATCACTCCTGTTCTTTCTCTCCCTGTTTTGTTCTCTCGGTTTTGTTTTTGTTTTTTTACTCCTCTATGGGCATGGGGCGCTGCTCACCTGCACCTCTGTTGTCATTGAAAGTGATGAGCCAATTAATAAGTCAGCATAAGGCAGACACAAAAGGGCAAATACTGTAAGATTCCACTTACATGAGGAACCCAGAGGAGTCAGATTCCCAGAGACAGAAAGTAGATTAGCGATTGCCGGTGGCTAGGGAGAGGGGAGAATGGGAATGACGGTGTAGTGGATATGGAGTTTCAGTTTGAGAAGATGGAAAAGGTTTTGAAGATGGGTAGTGGCAATGATGGCACAACGTGAATGTACTTCCAGTCCCTGAGCGTGCAGAGTGGGAAACTTCAGGTTACGTGTAATTTACCACAATGCAGAAGTCATGTCCCCAGTGTTCACTCTGACCCCAAAAGAAATTTGCCTTTAATTCAACAAATGGGGGCTTTTCCCTGTACTGCCTGGGATCACCACTGCTCTGGGAACACTGGTCCCAGAGCTCCGGAGCTAAAGGGAATACCCTCACCTGCTCTCGAACCTGGGGCCAGTCATCTCTGCTGACCCCGCCCATCTTGCTGGAGGCATAGGCTCCCTTCTCAATTTGGGGGAAAACAGAAGAACCGTAAGGGGGTCACCACTGGAACAGGAGCCTTCGGACCTTGGTTTGAAACCTAGTTCGGTCATTAGCTGTGCACTCTTGGGCAAGTTATTTAATCTATCTCAATATCCTTAGAAAGAAAGTGGAGAAGACCGTAGCCAGCCTTGAGTGAGATAATGGATGTGAACACACTTTGAGAAGTGTGTGAAAGCTGGTCTCATCATCTCTCATTTCAATTCACCAGACTAAAAACACCTCAAACATTGAAAGTTGCTACCTAAAATAAGGAGGTATACAAATAAGTCTAATACCTTGATTTTCAGTCGACATCCTGAAATCATCACCCTCATCCAACGTACAATGGAGCAAATCTCTCATGGGCTGTTCTCTGCTACTAAAGCCCCCTTTTGTTGCAATACGTATTTTCTCCATGATTAGCCTTTATTCAGAGCCAGCCTCCAGCTTTCCCCAAAGGATGCCCGTAGCATTGCCTGGATGAGGCGTGGAATGGGGTTTCCAGGCAGGAGCACAGCTGCGGCGGGGAGTCGGAGAGATGCCAGGGAGAAGAGGTGTATCCCAGGAGCACACATTCGAAAATGGCACCTTCTAATAATGTTCAAAACACTCAATACATTGGCATGACTATCGAAAGACTGAGGGGAAGGGGCCAACACAAGAAGGGCGGCCACAGGACCACAAACCCCATAAAGAAGGTAACCCAAAGGTGGCCTCGGTTGGCGGAGTTGGCTGCCCCTCAGTCTGACCACCAGCTGGTTTCCCTGGGGCTGGAGCCCCGCCAGCCCTGGCTTGGCTTGCACAGGATGTAAGAGGAGGCGGGCTCTTTCTTTACTTCCCTCCCTTCCTTTCTTTTTTCCTCCTTCCCTCCCTCTTTCTCTTTCTTTCTTTCTCTTCTCCCTTCCTTCCTTCTTTCCTTCCCTTCTTTCCTTTCCTTCCTTCCTTCCTTCCTTCCTTTCTCTTTCTTTCTTTCTTATTTTATTTTTTTTAAGATTTTATTTATTTACTTGACAGAGAGAAACACAGCCAGAGAGGGAACACAAGCAGGGGGAGTGAGAGAGGGAGAAGCAGGCCTCCCGCCGAGCAGGGAGCCCGATGTGGGGCTTGATCCCAGGACTCCGGGATCATGGCCTGAGCCGAAGGCAGTCGCTTAACCAACTGAGCCACCCAAGCACCCCTCTTTCTTATTTTATTTTTTTAAGTAATCTCTACACCCAACATGGGGCTCAAACCCACAATCCCTGAGATCAAGAGTTGCACACTCCACCGACTGAGCCAGCCAGGAGCCCCTAGCATTTTTTTCCAGTGAAAGTCTCTCTCTCTCTCTCAGGCCTGAGGAGAAAGTTCAGGTCACCCACGGCCCAGGTAAGGTCACACTTGGCCTTTCCCCTTCTTTTTGCCACCCTTCCTCATACAACCCTTCTGGTCCTTCTCTCAGCCTCCCCTTCCCTTGAGGAGAGACTCAGTGGTTCCTCCCCACCTCCATAGAACATTCTAAAGGGAGAGGTCCCAGGAATCCTGGTCTCTGGCCCCTTGTGGTACCTCAGGACCCGCTCATGCGCTTCAGAGGGACCCAGCTGAGCCCAGATGGAAGTCATCTGCTTAAGGCTTCATACTGATTTCACCAATAATTACGTTATGCTCATCCACACCCATTCCCACATCACCTCCTCCCGAGTCCCCTTCCCACTCACTCAGGCAGTGCCAAGAAGTGAAAATGGAAGCAGGCCTGAAGGAACCCGGGCGGGCAATCTGGGGACACAGGCAGAGCCCGGGGCTCAGACCACATCCAAGTACAGGCTTCCGACCCGACCGTTTGCGGCCCGGCCTCCTGTGCAGTCGGGGTGGCCCAGCTGCAGGATCCACCTCCCCCTCCCCCGCAAAGAGCTGATGCTTCCCTTAAAGCACAGGAAGGGGTCTGTAGAGGAAGCTGCCTCCCTCTGGAGTGGCCTGTTTCCCTTCCCTGCTCTGGGCCTTATGGGTGCTGGGGGGGGAGCCAATCCTTGCCACTGGCCCGGAACCCTCACCCCACAGCCAGCCAGAGCCATCTGTGGGTCTCCACCCCTGAGATCGGAGGGCCCTGAGGGGCAGAGGGTTGTTGTGAGGCTCTCAGAATGTCACCAGGATATGACAAAATAGTCTTCTTTCCCATTTTGTGGGCTTTCACCTTTTCTCAGTACCCGGGCAGAGCCGCCCAAGGGGACTTTGATCCCAGGGGCACCTAGTTGAGTAAATAGAGCCTCATCTCTGACTCCTCTCCACACTTCTCTCAAAGGTGGCCTGAGCACACCTTCCTGGGAGCTCAGGAGCAGCCTGGGTGGGTGGGGAGGTGGGAGCTGAGCAGCCACTCAACCAGGAGCTTTCTGGTGGGGGGAGCAAGAATACCCTTCCAGAAAGAGCTAGGGTGGTTCCTCACAAAGAACCGTGAAGTGTCAACAACGTGACACTAGTGCAGCCTGAGATGTCTGAGCCACCGGCTGCCTCTCAACTCCTCACTGAGGCAGGGAGCGGCCCGTGTGGGAGGAGCACTGCCCCCCCAACAAGACGCAGGCCCTTGGCGCACCCCAGCCTTCTCACCCGGGCTTTGAGGAACCGCAGCTCTGGCTTCCCCAGTCTTTGCCCTCACAAAGGCACCCTCTGTCACAGCCTCCCAGAGCAGGCCTCCCCCTCCTGCTACCCACTCGCTCCCGCTCCCCCCACCACGCACATGCACTTCCTCCAGGAGCAGATCCCAAGCTGAGTTAATGTCGGATACTGTCTCCCAACAACAAGCTGGAACAAAGGCCACACATGACTAACCGCGTCGGGTGCCTGTCAGGGCTCAGGCAAACTTAATTATAGGGAGGGCAGGGCCACTCTCCGCAGCCACACCTGGCCGTACAGCAAACAGCACTTCTTCCTGTCGAGCTGGGGGGAGTTGAGAGACAGGGAGGCGACAAACCACAATTTGAATCATTTGGAGAGAAGCTATAAATATAATAATGAGTCATTTGTAAAATATAATTTCATCCAAAAGCCTGGAAAAAAAAATGGGAAAGAAGTTCTTATGCTATTTCAGGCTAAATTGTTCAAGGGTGTTCTGCCAGAACCTGGGGAGGGGCCCCAGCTGCCCACCAAGAGCGAGGCTGGCTTCACATCCGGGCCTTCCCGAGCCCTCCTCCTGGCAGGGTGCTGCCTTAGGCACCCCCTTCCCCAGTTCTCTCCTCATATTCTGGGATTGGAATGCTCATCATTCAGAACTCTTTTGGAGAGCTGATAAGAATCATGGACGAGCAGCCTAGCATCCAGGCCGTGCAGCTGAGAACAGTTTAGGGCAGGCTCCCTGTTGTTTTTGGCAAACTCTTCTCCGGCCTTGGGGCCCGAACAGCCCTTCGTGCACAGGGCGGCTTTTCCAGCGTAATCCCAAGGTCTCTTCCAGAGCGCCGGGAAGCCTTCTTCCAGCCCTGAGCCCCAGCTGGCCTGAAGGGAAAGGAAGAGGATGAACAAAGCTTGGGTTTGGGGAGTGGGCTGACACTGGCCTGGACCCAGGTCATCACCGCTGTTCAGGGAAGTTGCAAAGAGCATGAGCTCTGAAACTAGATTTTCCCTAGCTTCAGTTACAACTGGGCCGCTTACTATCTGTATGACCTCAAGGAATTGACTTCTCCTCTCTAGGTTGTTCTCACATCTCTTCGATGGGTTTAATAACAGTACCTTCCTCAAAGGGTTGTTGAGTAGATGAAATGAATATGTAAAACACCTAGAAGAGGACCCAGCACAATGAGTTACCATTCAGCTCATAAGAGTCTTGTTGTTTCTCACTGGTGCACATGGTGCAACCATTAACCACAGAATAGGGGCACCACAGCGTGTGTGGTCACCCCGAGTGATCGTGGGTAAGCCAGGGTCAGGTCCCCGGGCCCGTCCTTCAGCCATTTCATCACATCGCCCTGCTTGTTGACCTGACCAAACCCTGTAATCTCTGCGGCCAGAGCATCTCCTCTGTCCCTCCTTTCTCAAAGCTTTGCCCTCCACCAAATCTGCAGGCAGCACGAGGGGAGGAGGGTAGCTGGAGGGTGTTGAGAGCCTGAAGTCAAGCAGCACTTTGAAGCCCCCGAGGGCACAGTGAGCTCTTAACAGCAGCCTCTTCTGCTCTCCTTCCTCTCCTCCCTCCTGTCTGGCCTCTTCTTCTCCTCTCGAGGTCTCCCCCTCTTGCTCTTTTCCATCCAGGCAGAGGGGAGAGGTGGGGATGAGGTTAGGGTCCTCAAAGCCTCTGTCCCACCCACACTGGTAAGTCCTTGTCCCAGTGCAGAGAGTGGCCTTGACAAGCCTCAGGACTTTCTCCCGAGACGGCCCCTACACCCAGGGAGACAGGAAGAAGGTGACAGAAATAGACGCCTTGTCAATACTCTGTCTTCTCCTGCCACCAAAACCAGGGCAGCAGAGGCAGCCCGAGCCTGGGGCTAAGAGAGGACGGGCATGCAGCAGGAAGCTGCCACTCTGCTCCCCTCTTGCTAGGAGGCCATGCCTTGGTACTTCACGGGCCCCACCCTCTGGAGTGAACTTCCTCCTCTCCTGGCGTGGCTCACTTTTTTTTCCTCCAATAATTCCTTCATATACCTGTCAGTTCTCACATTCTCCCAAATGTCTTATAGTTTTTCCCTTTTTAGTTAGAATTAGGGATCTAAATAAGAACCACCTGTTGTAATCAACGGATACATCTCTTAAGTCCCTTGCAGTCTAGAAATTTCCCCTCTACATAACTGTCAGTCTTTCTCTTTCTCTCTCTCTCCTTGCAAGTTTGTTTGTTTGTGTCCTCGTTTGTTTGTTTTTGATGAAAAAAATCTGGTGGTTTATCCCACAGAATTTCCCAGATCTGAATTTTTTTTTTAACTAAAACCAAGTGGTGTTACTTACATGTTTTCCCACCCCTTATACATCCTGTGAATTGATAGTTAGATCTAGAGGCCAGAATCAGGTTTGACTATTATGATCACTTTTTGTTTCTGCTTTTTTGCCAAGGTTACTTCCCACAGGTGATGAAGTGTGTCTCTATCGATGTGTGTGATATCTGGTTGTCGCCCTTTTTGTCGTATTGTCAGCCACTACACAGCAGGGGTTTCAAAATTGTGATATTCTAATTATACTTCTCCTTCTTCATTTGTCAGAACACCTCATTTCTAGTGCTCTCATTTGCCTCGTGTAGATTCAGACTTTGATCCAGTATAATTTTCCTAGAGGGAAAGTCTGCTGGTGATGAATTCTTTCACATTTTGCTTGAAATTTCACTTTAATTTCTGAAAGTTAATTTTGTTGGGTATAAAATTCTAGGGTGGCCTTTTTTCTTTCAGTACTTTAAAGATGTTGCTCCATTGACTTCTGGCTTTCATTATTTTTTAAATAAGTCTGCTGTCATTTTTATCTTTGTTCTTTTATACATAGTGTCTGTTTTCCCATGGCTGCTTGTAAGATATTCTATTCAGTACTGCTTTTAAGCAGTTTGATTATAACTTGCCTTTATACAGCTCCATTTCTTGTGCTAGGGGTTCACTGACCTTCTTGAATTTATAGTTTTCATCAAATTTAGAATATATCAGGTCATTTTTAAGATTTCATTAGCTCACATACTTTCAAGTAATCTCTACACCCAACGTGGGGCTCAAACTCACAACTCTGAGATTAGCAGTCACATGTTCTTCCAATTTAGCCAGCCAGGCGCCTTGGCACTTATTTTTTTATATTTTCTGCCCTCCTTCTTTTTCTGAGACTCCAATTACACATATGTTAGGCTCCAGGAGTTTTCTCAGAGATCACTGATGTTCTGTTCTTTCCCACCCACCCCCCCCTTGGTGTTTTTCCCCCCCTGTATTTCCCTTTGGCTACTCTCTCTAATTATGTCTTTATGTTTGCTAGTGTTTTCCTCCTCAGTGTCTAATTGATGTTAATCCCATCCAAGGTATTTTTGTGCTTCATATTGTTTTTCATCTCTAGAAGTTTGATTTGGATCTTTTTTATATCTGCCATGCTTTTATTTAACATGTTTAATCTTTCTTTTACTTTCTTGAACATTATATGTCTTTGTCTACTAATGTTCTTATTCTAACATTTATGTCATTTCTGAGTCTGCTTCCATTGATTGACTTCTTTCCTTTGTCATAAGTCATATTTTCTTGATTATTTGCATACCTGGTGATTTTGGACTGAATGGCAAACATTGCAAATTTAACCTTGTTAGATACTGGACATCATTGTATTCCTATGAATACTCTTGAATTTTGTTTTGGGACACAGTTAAGTTCCTTGAAAACAGTTTGATACTTTTAAGGCTTGCTTTTAAGTTTTATTAGTTGGAACCAGCAGATTCCTTAGTCTAGAGCTAATTCTGTCCCATGACCAAGATAATTCCCTTCTGAGTACTCTGTCTGATGTCTTGTCATGTATGAGGTTTGCCATTCTGGCTAAGGGAAACAAACTACTCTTTGCCTTGTGTGAGCTCCAGAGAGTATTTCCTGTGCTCCATTTTCACGGTTGTTTCCCTAGACTCAGGTGGTTTCCACACACACACGCTCTGACCAGTACTCAGCAAAAGACTCAAAGGAACCCTCTGCAGATTTCTGGATATCTCTCTCTTTATCTCTTTCTCTATTTCTCTCTCTCTCTCTCTCTCTCTCTCTCTCTCTCTCTTTCTTTCTCTCTCTCTCTCCTTTCTTCCTTCCCTTCTCCATGTCTCACTCTTCTCTGGTATTCTTCCCTGAAAACTCTAGCTGCCTTGGCCCCCCTAGGTTCCCTGGTCCATCTCCTCAACTCTGAGAGACTGTTGAACTCCACCTGGGTCCTCCTCTTTGTGCTGCAGCCTGGGAGCTCTCTCAAGACAGCAGGCTGAAGCAATTACAGGGCTCACCTGGGTTGTCTTCCCTCCCTTGAGGATCATTGTCCTGTGCTGATGTCCAAAACCATTGTTTCACATATTTTCTACAACTTTCTCATTGCTTCAGGTGGTAGGGTGAATTCCACCCTTGTTATTCCATCTTGGCCAGAAACTAAATTTGGCCTGGTTAACGTCTACTTAAGTTTATATATTGAACACAGGACCCTACTCCCAGAAGATTTCTCTATACCCTACCATCATCTCCACCACTCCAAGTTGTATATCTCTCCTTAAGTGAGCTTATAATATCCTATCTGTGGGTGTGATTATTGTTCATGAGTCTCTGCAGGACCACTACCTTCCTTTCTGGTCTGTGAGCTCATTTGGGATAGGTTTGTGCCTACACATCTTTGTATCTCCCTGGTGTCTGGCATACAGTAAGTGCTGAATTAAGTGTTTAGGAGAATGAATAAAGAGAAATCTGTGCTCACCTGCAATCACCAGCTAGAACTGAATAGCAGCATGGCCATACCCATAACTGCTGTGTGCTGTTGGATCTGCCATAAACAGTGGGCACTAACACTGACAGCTGTCCTCTGGGAACTTCTCTCTTCCTGAGCTGAACTGGCAGTGTCCAGAACACTCCCAAGAATGTGGTTTTAAATATCCTGACCTTGACAATTCCAAGGCCTTTGATGGTGTATGAAGTTGAGACACGAGTCACCCAACATGCCAGAAATGTATAATTGCTTCACTGAGGCTCTCAGAACACTCCCTGTCCTGAGGTGTGCTGGAAGGAAGAACATAAACATGAGAAACCCAGAAACACTCTCTCCAATATTTGACATATTCCTCACTCCCATAGATGTGTCCAGAACTCTCTGCCTCCATAAGGGGCACTGACAGAGGATCCCAGACACACTCGCTGCTGGCCCAGTGTCTAGATATGGCTGCCCCAATAAGTGCAAAGCAGAATCAGAGAGCAAGAAGCAGGAATTCATGGCAGGTAAGTCTCTGGAGTCACAGTCTACATACTTCCCAAATTTACCTTGGCTCCGGAAACCCATGCTTTTCAGGTCTAGTAGACAAGGCTCTGCCAAGCTCCCATTCTGTGTGCCCTACACAGTGCCAGATACTGTGAAGACAAAGGAAGTCCTGCTGCTTGTCCTTAAGGAATTTAATATTTCCCTAAATGCAATGCCTCCAAGTGGGATTCCCTCCTCACCTGCATGTGAATCCTCAGAGACATTTATCAATAATGTTTATTCCTGAGCCCAACCTCAGATAAGAGAAGTCATATTTGAGGGGGATGCAGCCCCAAAATTGATACTTTAGATAAAATTCATATGTACATAAAAGTATAAGAATTATGGCCTTAATGTTTTATTTCTATGAAGGTTGATTCACAGTGTTTGGGGACCTAAGAATTAAAGTCTCTAGACACTGTCATCTGGGCTTAGAGTTTATTTGGTACTACCAATCCATTGGTAATCTTCTAGTCTATTTGCTTCAGGTGTATTCCATGAGCTAGTACATAAAACCAGCGGTCTTGCTGAGACTAGTCTGGGTCTGGAGTCTGGTATGCAACAGGCCTTAGTGCTCTTTCAGACATTCAGCCTTACACTGAATTTTGAACTGTACCTTAGAACAAAGGGGGAGGCACTTTAATCTGGTCCTTACTAATATCCCACCTATATCTCTGGTGGGATTGATAGTTCTCTTTGGAGGTAGTTAAAAACAAAACAAAACAAAACCAGGAGGTGCTGAAGAAAGGCTAGGCAACAGGATTAGTCCATATCCCAGTCTTATCTCATGCAATGTATTCCTGCACCCCAGTTTCTGCTTATTGTAACATACCTTGAGGCAAAGTTTTTGGGATTTTCCAGTCCTCTCTGTTTCCAGAATCTCAGCTACAGCCGCAGTAGGCACAGGATCTGTATCCCAAGATACAATAGGAAACTGTGTAACTAGCTATATCAGATTACCAATTTGTCAACCCAAGATATACGGGTTCTTACTGTTCTTCATCTTACCTCCTTGGTTGAATCAACTCCACATTGGGGGGTGTCCTCCCTCTTGAAATCCCACCACACTCGTGTTACTAATTTCTGTACTAATTAGGACTCTTTAGGTTGCAATAAACAAAAAACCAACTCAACTGGCTTAAGGAGTAAAGAGAATTTATTAGTTGACACTACTCTAAAGTCCTGACAAAGAGCTGGTTCTGAGCAATGCTTGATCCAAGAGTTCACACACTGTCACCAAGGACTCTGTTTCCCCCCTTTGCCACAGAACCTTTCATGGTGGTTTCATCACCATATTTCATAGAGTGGCCACCTTCCAGCAGCTCCAGGTTCTTCCACTGGAGTCGTTCAGTGGCTCCAGCAATTCCAGACTCACATCTTCATACTCGTAACTGCTTTACAAGTCCTGAGACTCGTATTCTCCCATTCATTTAAAATGTGTCAAGTGCCCATCCCGGAACCAGCCACTCAGGCCAATGTGTTGATTAGCTAAGTAAGGGATAGTTGGGGTCAAGAGTTCATCCTACCTGAATTCTTTGGCTGGGAATAAGTGAAATCCTCTAAAGGAAACCATGCACTATGGCAGGCATAGGGAATAGCTACTGAGTAGACAACAAATAAGGAGTTTAGAAGCCACATGTAGAGGGAAACAGACACCTAAATGCTATTATCAAAATGAAGTTAGAACTGTAATAGAAATGGGGATAACATGAACCAGTGGAATAAAAGAAGGTGTGCCTAAGTTTTCATGGAGAAATGTAGAAAGGCTTCTCAAAGGAGGAATAGAACCTTTCCAGATGGATAGGAAGGTAAAAGATGAAGGAGGGCATTCCAGATAGAGAAAAAAGCATGCATGAGGATATGGAGGCTGAGAAAGCCGGGCATAATTCAGGGCACTCTGAGTCCTGCTGGAGACTAAAGGGGGAGGGAGTAGCTGGGATAGAGAAGAATGCCAGCAGAAGGAGCTGGACAGGTAGGCAAGTGCTGAGTCCCTTGACCACACTATGGGTTTACACAGTACCAGGTAGGTGATAGGGATTCGGATTCTAAAGAGATTTGAACATAGGAATGACACGAGACTTTTGTCTTAGAACCAAGATTCCGGCCACCAAGTACAGGATGTATTGGAGATGTACAAGATCCCAGAACTCATCCTGCCCATTTCCTCATCTCAGTGAATGGCGTCGTCACTCTCCATCCATGGCAACCACTGGTGTTGTTCACCTAACATGTCCAAGTCCCCCGCTGCCAATCACATGGCAGGACGGCAAGTCCTGCCCCCTTGAAATGAAGGGGAGCCATGAGCATTGCTTTGGCTAAAGAACACTGAGTATTGACTTTTTTTGAAAAGATTTCATTTATTTGACAGAGAGAGAGAGAACGCACACAAGCAGGGGGAAGCGGCAGGCAGGGGGAGACGCAGGCTCCCCACTGAGCAGGAGCCCAACACGGGATTCAGTCCCAGGACCCTGAGATCATGACTTGAGTCAAAGGCAGATGCTTAACCCACTGAGCCCCCAGACACCCCCCTGAGTCTTAATTTTAAGGGATTTGCAGTATCCCCTTTTGCTGCCTTAAGTGACTGTGGAGTCGTGTAGTGAGACAGCCTCTGTCACACTCATCCCTGCCAACAAGACACTCTCTTTACAATCTCTGAAGGATACACAGCAAGAATGGGAAGTAAATCTTTGCTATATTAAGCCACTGATAATGGGGGTGCGTTTGTTGTTACCACATGGCCTAACCCATGCTAACTGATGCGCCACCCATTTGCCACAAACCTGGGCATCATCACAGACTTCTCCCATGCTCTCATTTCCCGTCTCCATGTCCTTCTGAGTCTACCTCTATGTATCTGTCCAATTCATCCATTTGTCTCCATCCCCACTGCCACTGCCCTAGTCTCATACCTCCTCTCCCACCTGGTCAACTGCACCCTCTCCCAGCTGCTCTCTTCCTCTAATCTTGTGTGATCCACTGACTTTTTTCCGTACTTAAATCAAAGCAATCTTACTAAAACTCCAATTCAGTCCCAACACTTTCCCGCATTAAATCCGTCAGGTTTCCCATTTCTTTTAGAATAAGGTCAATACTTAATAAGGCTTGCCAGGTTCTGCATGATTTGGTCACTGTTTACCTCCAATCTCTTTCTCTCTCTCTTTCGCTCGTTCCTTCACACTTGAAATGAACCGACCTCCTTTCAATGTCTTAAACTTGCTCTGCTCTTCATGAGCTTTCACACTTGCTTTTCCCTTTGTCTGAAACCCATAAGCTTGGCTAATTCCTACCCAGCCCTCAGAGTCCAGCTTCCTTGCTGCTTCCTCCTGAAAGCTTTCCCCCAGCCTCTGGTACTGAGTTAGGCACCCTTCTGTGCACTTTGTGCTTACAGCACCTTGAGCTCTTCATAGCACATCATTTATCTTGTATTCCTGGTACTTAACAAAAGGTAAAGAGGTCATCATCATGGTCCTCAAGGAATGACCATCTGTTCTAAGGGGGTGACAGCAGAGGCAAGCAAGGACGAGGGTGCTAAGGGAAGCATTTAGAATGACTCCAGGTTTCAGGACTAGGTAACAGAGGGAGGCAATGTCACTATAAGGAGTTCAGATTCTGCAGGAGACAACTTTAAACGCTCCACACTACATGTCCATGGCCCAGCACGGATTGGGCTGCGGCTGCAGCAGACAGACCCCCAGCCACTGATGGCAGCCCCCCTCGGCAGCCGCCGCATCTCTGGCTCTCTGCCGCATGAACCTGGTGCACTCCCTCAACCAGCGTGCAGGGCAGCCCAGAAGTACAGGAGGGTAATGTTCCTGGGCACAGCCCAGGGGGTGAAAGTCCATTGACTAGAAGGCCTGGCTTACTGTTCCTCAGAAGGACAATTTGAGATGCATTCTACCTAGTTCCTCAGGGTCACAGTCAACCAGTTTGAGCCCCAGTTACCCACAATGGTGACTAGCTGAGTAACACAGTCTTCACAGCTTTTGCTCCTTCCCTGCCTCACTCCCCTTGCTCCCCAATTACCTTTCAGATAAACTCCCTGAATCCTCCTGCTGTCACTCCCCAGATAAACTCTGTGAACCTCCAGTCACCTCAGAAAAAACTCTCAGAACTCCGCTGCTATCACTCTCCAGATAAACTCCCTGAACACCCCAATCACCCCCCCCAGATAAATTCCCTGAGTCCCCTAATCACCCCCCTAATTTCCTGGACTCCCCTGCTACCACTCCCCAGATAAACCCTCGGAACCCCCAATCACTCTCCAGATAAACTCCCTGAACCCAAATCCAAACCTCACGCCTGCTCTCATCCCGTACAGTAGCCACTGAAGATGTTCTGACAGAGGAAACGAGCTTCCTGCACATAACCACCATGTTCACTGTGTCATGTGGGGTCCCCTTGGGGCCACAGGCTATGACCCCTGCCCAGCATACAGGATCTTTCTGCCTTTATTCCCCACTGATTACCTCTTTCTCTCTGACATGCTTCATGGACACAGTACTTCCCGGTCTTCCTCCTTCCTTCCTGACTATTACTTTCAGTTCCCTTTGTAAAATTAAGTTGATGGTGCCGAAGATGGGTGAAGGGCATGTAAGCAGCTGTGGGAGTATTTTAAATTTGTGTATGTCCTACACTTTTTAGAACCACTTTTTAAGAACAACTTTGGGGGCACCTGGGTGGCTCAGTTGGTTGAACATGTGCCTTCGGCCAGGTCATGATCACCGGGTGCTGGGATCGAGCCCCACTCAAGCCCTGCGTCGGGCTCCCTACTCAGTGCAGGAGGTCTGCTTCTCCCTTTCCTGCTCCACCTGCTTGTGCTCTGTGTCAAGTAAGTAAATGAAACCTTAGAAAATAATAATAACTTTGAAATGGAGATTTTTTTTTCCCAATGGCAAGTTCTCTTTCTCCATCTTCCCCCAGTTGTTTTCAAATGTGTACAAAAGCCTAAGTGAGCATCCCCTGGGGACTTGAGGAAAAGCTTTCTCTCATTGCTTCCTTGACCTGGCCCCTGCCATTGTTCTGGTCTCCTCTCACAGACCAGGCGACCTTGGGCTGACCTCGCTCCAGCCACACTGGCCTTCCTTCTCATCCTCAAGCGCACTCGTGAGTTTGTGGCCTTCGCACGTGCACAGCAGCAGATGACAGATGCCCTGAAGGGCAGGCCTCCCTTTATTGCTCTTGGCTTTACTGCACCTGGGCGGCTTCGATGGTTATGGTGTTTTTACGAACTGAAGGTTTGTGGCAACCCTACAGCAAGCGAGCCCGTTGGTATCATTTTTCCACTTCATGTCTCTGTGTCACATTTTGCTCTGTCATGGCGATCTGGCTCAATGATCTTTGATGTACTATTGTAATTGTTTGGGGCTGCCACAAACTGCACCCATAGAAGATGGCAAACTTAATCAACAGAAGTTGTGTGTGTTCTGACTGCTCTGCTCTCTGGCCGTTCCCCAGTCTCTCACCCTCTCCTCCGGCCTCCTTATTCCCTGAGACACAACAATATTGAAATTAGACCAATGAATAACCCTGCAATGGCCTCGCGGTGTTCAAGTAGAAGAAAGAGGGGCGCCTGGGTGGCTCAGAGGGTTAAGCCTCTGCCTTCAGCTCAGGTCATGATCTCAAGGTCCTGGGATCAAGTCCCACATCGGGCTCTCTGCTCAGTGGGGAGTCTGCTTCCCCCTCTTTCTCTGCCTGCCTTTCTGCCTATCTGTGATCTTTCTCTCTCTGTCAAATAAATAAATAAAATCTTTTTTAAAAAAGTAGAAGAAAGGGTCACTCATGTCTCGCTTTACATCAAAAGCTAGAAATGAGGGGCGCCTGGGTGGCTCACTTGATTGAGCAACTGCCTTCGGCTCAGGTCATAATCCCAGAGACCTGGGATCGAGCCCCACATCGGACTCCCTGCTCGGCGGGAAGCCTGCTTCTCCCTCTCTTACTCTCCTTGCTTGTGTTCCCTCTCTCGCTGTGTTTCTCTCTGTCAAATAAATAAATAAAATCTTTAAAACAAAAGCTAGAAATGATAAGCTTAATGAGGAAGTCACATCAAAAGCCAAGTTAAGCTGAAAGCTAAGCTGCGTCTCTTGCACCAGTTAGCTGAGTTGTGAGGGCAAAGGAAAAGGCTCTGAAGGAAATTACAGGTGCCTCTCCAGTGAATATAGGAATGTAGGAAAGTGAAACAGCCTTATTGCTGATAAGGAGAAAGCTTAGTGGTTTAGATAGAGCAAACCAGCCACAACATTCCCTTAATCCAAAACATAATCCAGAGCAAGGGCTTAAATCTCGTCAATTCCATGAAGGCTGAGAGAGGTGAGGAAGCTGCGGAAGAAAAGTTGGAAGCTAGCAGAGGTCAGTTGGAGAAGTTTAAGAAGCCATCTCTGTAACATAAAAGCACAAGGTAAAGCAGCAACTGCTGATGGGGAAGTTGCAACATGTTACCTAGAAGATTTGGCTAAGATCATTAATGAAGGTGGCCACACTAAAGACCAGGTTTTCAATGTAGATGAAACAGCCTACATAAAAAGATGCTATCTAGCACTTTCATAGCTCGAGAGGAGAAGTCAATGCCTGGCTTCAAAGGACAGACTGACTCTCTTCTTGGGGCCAACGCCGTTGCTGACTTGAAGTTGAAGCCAGTGCTCACTGGCCATTCCCAAAACCCCAGGGTCCTGAAGAATTATGCTGAATCCACTCTGCCTGTGCTCTGTAAATGGAACAGCAAGGCTGAATGACAGCACATCTATTTATAACAAGGTCTACTGACTATTTTAAGCCCACTGTTGAGGCTTGCTTCTCAGAAAAGAAGAGTACTTTCAAAAAATGACTGTTCATTGACAATGCACCTGGTAACCCAAGAGCTCTGATGGAGATTCCAATGAGATTGATGTTGTTTTCATGCCTGTTTTGGCTTTCAAGTATTATTATTTAAGAAATACATTTTGGTTTGGGGGGGTTTTAAAAATATTCTATTTATTTGACAGAGACACAGCAAGAGAGAGAACACGAGCAGGGGGGTGGCAGGCAGAGGGAGAAGCAGGCTCCCCCACTGAGCAGAGAACCCAATGTGGGGCTTGATCCCAGGACTCCAGGATCATGACCTAAGCCAAAGGTAGATGCTTAATGACTGAACCACCCAGGTGCCCCTTAGAAATACATTTTGAAAGACTATAGATCCCATAGATAGTGACTTCTCTAATGGATCTGGGCCAAGTAAATTGAAAATCTTCTGGAAAGGATTAATCATTCTAGATGCCATTAAGAACATACATGATGCATGAGAAGAAGCCAAAATATCAACATGAACAGGAGTTTAGGAGAAGTTGATTGCAACTCTCAAGGATGACTTTGAGGAGTTCAAGACTTCAGTGGAGGAAGTCACTGAAGATGTGATGGAAATAGCAAGAGAACTAGAATAAGAAGCAGAGCCTGACGATGGGACTGAGTTGTTGCAATTTCATAATAAAACTTTCCTGGATGAGTAGTTACTTCTTATGGATGAACAAAGAAAGTGGTTTCTTGAGATGGAATCTACTCCTGGTGAAGATATTCTGAAGGCTGTGGAATAATATAGTCAAAGAGACTTAGAATATCTCATAAACTGGGCTAGTCACGCAGTAGCAGCATTGAGAGGACTGACCCAAACTTTGTGCGTAAAATGCGATCAAGCAGTGTTACATGCTACAGAGAAATCATTCGTAAAAGGAAGAGTCAAATGATGCAACAAACCTTATTATTGTCTCATTTTAAGAAATTACCATAGCCATCCTAACTTTCAGGACTCACCAACCTGATCAGTCAGCAGCCATAAACATCAAAGCGAGACTCTCCGCCAGCAAAAAGATTATGACTGGCTCAAAGCTCAGAGGATGGCTAGCATTTTATAGCAATAAAGTACTTTTTTAAGATTTTATTTATTTATCTGACAGAGAGAGATACAGCGAGAGAGGGAACACAAGCAGGGGAGGTGAGAGAGGGAGAAGCAGGCTTCCCGCCAAGCAGGGAGCCTGATGCAGGGCTTGATCTCAGGACCCTGAGAGCATGACTTGAGCCAAAGGCAGACACTTAAGGACTGAGTCACCCAGACACCCCAGCAAGAAAGTATTTTTTAAGGTAAATACATTGGGTTTTTTAGACATAATTTTATTGCAAACTTAATAGTATAGTGTAAACAGAAATTTAATATGCACTGGGAAACCAAAAATTCATTTGACTCACTTTATTGTGATATTCCTTTTTGCAATATTCCTTTTATTAAGGTGATCTGGACCCAAATCAGCAATACCTCTGAGGTATGCCTGTACAAGATCTTTGCTCAAATGCCACCCCTTTAAATGGTCACTGTAAAATAATGCAAACACATGCACACATAAACTCTGTCACACTGACCCATTTTATTGTCTGCCTAACACTGATAACTGTCTAAAATTATCTGGTTTGGAGCACCTAGGTGGCTCAGTCATTAAGCGTCTGCCTTTAGCTCAGGTCATGATCTCAGAGTCCTGGGATCGAGCCCCAAGTCGGGCTCCCTGCTTGGCAGGAAGCCTGCTTCTCCCACTTTCACTCCTCCTGCTTATATTCCCTCTCTAGCTATTTTTCTCTCTGTCAATTAAATGAAATCTAAAATAAAATAAGATAAGATAAAATAAAATAAAATAAAATAATCTGGTTTATTTATTTGAATTTTGTTCACTAGCTCCACATTGTCTAGCACTCCTAGAAGGTGAGTGTCTATGCACTGCTTTATCCCACAGCAGTATATTCACACTGCCCAATAAATATTTTTTGTATAGATAAATAGATGTAAGCCTACAGAACTCAGGAGAGAAGGCTGGGGGGTGGGGGTGGAGTTGGGAGCTGGCATCACAATAGGAACAGTTGAAACCATTTCATGAATCAATTTGCCCAGCGAGAGTGGGCAGAAGTGGGGAAGACCAGAATAGAATCCAGGAGATCATCTACAGAGTGGAAAAAGGAAAAGAAGCCTGGGAAGGAAATCAAAAAGACATGGTCAGAGAGGCTGCAGAGAAGTATTGGAGGGAGACCTGTCCTAGAAACCAGGACAGAAGAGAGTTCAGGAGCAGGAAGTAGGGGACAACACAGCAAAGAAGGAATTGGATGAAATGTGCCCAGTTTCTGGTCACCAAGAAGTCACTGGTGAACATCCAGTTCCAGTTCTAATAAGGGGCAACTGGCAACCAATGAACATTAGATAAATGCCCTGACCTCCTGCCACCTGGAGGGACAATTCTGATGTCCCCCAGTGGGTGCCCAGCAGGAGCGAGCCCCAGTGGAACAAGTTCAGAAATACACCCTTTATTGGTTTGTCTTTCTCTCTTGTTTCATCCTCTCTACTCTGTCTCCCCTGCTCCCTGGGTCCCCTCCCACATAAACTGTAAACATTTGAGTCCTCTCTCAGTCTCTGCTTTTGGGGAGTTCCAAATTAGGAGAGATTAGTTGCATTTCTCATCTCTTTCTCTTTTTCAGGGATAGAACAAGACTTCCCCTTACAGCTCATCATCTGGAACTAGCTAGCCTGTGTGCTCACGTGTAAACTAATCATAACCACAAGGGCAGGGGATTATCCTGACTGCCTTAGATCAGTATTGATCCATCGCCTGGGGCTGGGCATACCATCCACTGACTACATCCAAGCCAGATTCTGGCTCTGGCCCCAAACCGTCACAGTTCCATGACTAATGAGTGTGGGGGTCCCTCACGAGAATGGGACATCTTAACCCCTGTACATCCTCCGCCCATACCAACCCCAACCACGGACTGCTGGGTGTTCAGTACATGCCTCTGTTCTGCAGGGTACCAGGCCGAGTGCTGGGGACTGGAATACAAAGACCATAAAATAGAATTCTTTACTCCAAAGGCTATATTATCCAGACATGTTACCTATACAGGACGATAATGCAAAACTACAGAGAATGGCACAGTTGATTCCAAATCAGAGAGGGAAGCATTATTAGTCAGGATAGACTAGGTTATGCTGAAGAAACAAATAACCCCTCAGATTTTTTTAGCCCACACTACGTAGCCAACACAGTGGACAGGAGTTTCTGGTCCGTGACATCATGCTCAAGCCAGAACCCAGCCTGAGGGAGCAGCTGATAGCTGGATATTGCTGAGCCAGAGGGAAAGAGAGCTCCAGAGAGTTTTGAATTAGCAACTGAATTCTTGGCCCAGGAATGAAATGTATGACTTCCACTTATAACTCATTGGCTAAAACTGATCACATGGCCCCATCCAACCTCAGAAAGCCAGGAAGTGAGATTCTACCAGAAGATATGCCAGAAGGCAGAGAGGCAGAGATATCTGGTGAACAGTGTAAAGACTTCCAGAAAGCATGAAGACAAATGATGCTTGAATTGAGCCTTGAAAAATACTTTAGTCTTCAATAAATGAAGTTAGGGTCAAGGGAGAGGGCCCACCAAAGAGCCGCCTAAGAGAAGTCCCAGAGGCTAGAGAGTGCCTGACCAGTGTGAGCACAGCTAGGCTTCACAAGAGGGTGATGACTGCACCACAGCAGCACTGGGCAGGAAGGCTGAGCTTACTCTGTGAAGGGCTCTGGAATATCATAAGGATTTGAGACTCTAATAGAAGATTGGCAATCAATAGGGAACTTGGTTTTTAAGCAAGGAGGTAACATGATCTGGTTTGTGTTTTAGGAGGATAACTTGGTGGCAGAATGGGAAGTAGATTGAGAGGGAGAGAGACCCAAGTCTGGGAGGTGATGGGAAGCTGTTGTCACAGAGAGTCCAGGCAAGGATAAGGCGGCAGGAGCCGAGGGCGGGGCTGAGAGGATGCCCAGGAAGAAACAGATGGGAGAAGACACTTCCCATCTAGAAAGAATCACTGCCTTTTTTTTTTTAATGAAAATATTCAAACATATACAAGAGGAGAGAAAGTAGTTTAGCAAACCCCCATCTACCATCACCCAGCTTTAATTGTTCTATCCACATGGCGAATTTCCCTTCACCAATACCCACCCTCTCCACGCTTCACTCCACTGCATGACTTCAAAGCAAATCACAATCACCATTTCACTTAATCTGTCATTTCTTCTGTATGTGTCTTAAAAGATAAAGACTTCCTTTTTTTAAGATTTTATTTATTTATTTGACATAGAGAAACACAGCTAGAGAGGGAACACAAGCAGAGGGACTGAAAGAGGGAGTAGCAGGCTTCCCGCCGAGCAGGAAGCCTGATGTGGGGCTCGATCCTGGGTCTCCAGGATCATGACCTGAGCTGAAGGCAGTCGCTTAACCAACTGAGCCACCCGGGCGCCCCAAAAGATAGAGACATTTTAACCACAATCACGATACCATTATTGCACCTAAAAAAAATAACAATTACTTCACGTTATCAAATATCTAGCCATTAGCCCAATTTCCTTACTGGTCTCTTATTTTTTTCCCAGTTGGTTTGTTCATATCAGGATCCACACATCCCATTTGGTTCTCCCTCTTTCTCTCTCACGTCATCTACTCAGTGAAGATTCTGGGTCATCTCTCCTCTGGAATTTCCTCAATTCTGGATTTTGCCAACGGCCTCCCCCTGCCTGCTGACATTTGACATGCTTGCCTTCCTCTTGTATTTCCGGCAAACGGGTGGCTGCATCTGACCCTTCCCTCTGAACAGAAACAGAGCGAGAAGGGAAGGGGGAAGGGAGCCATTGCTGACACCACACCTACCATTTGCCAGGCACTGTGTGGGTTCTGTGCAAAGATGAGCTCATCGAACCGTCGCCACAGCTCTTTGAGGTGAGTGCTCATGATCACTGTCTTGTCAGATGAGGAAACTGGGTTGGAGGAGGTGAAGCAAACTGCCCAAGCTCACAAAGCCAGAAGAAGAGGGAGGTGGGGTCGGAACCTAGTTCTGTCTGACTCCAAGGCCCCTTCTCTTTCCACGGCTGCGGCAGGGAGAAGGGATGTGGCCCATGAGTGGCCGTGGCAGGAAGGAAACCCAGCTTTCCTGACTCCTGAGACAGCCTCAAGATATTAATAATAGACCCTGCCACTTCCTGCGTGGTGGGTCCCTTCTATACATCACGAGGACAGTAAATGATGCATCATTGTCCCCATTTTACAGATGGGGACACCAAAGTCCAGAAAGGGTGAGTGGCTTGCTCTGGGCCCTGCAGTTGGTGCACAAGGCCAGGATGCAGCCCCAGGGCTGTCTGACACCAGGCCTCGCGCCTCGCCCACGTGGCTTCTCCTTGTGGGTGGCTGCAACCTTCCCTGCAGCCATGGGGCATGGGGTTGGGTGCAGAGATGGGAAGGAGCAGGCTAGCTTTTCTGGCTGCAGTCGGGAAAATGAGCTGTCACTGTTGGCCCTGAGTGGATCTGCTTCTTCCTACCACATTCCCCAACAGCAGTGAGGCCCTGAGGGAGGGCCAGCCCACGCCCAGCCCCATCGATCTTGGTGGCAGGGGCTCCCTCCTCAAGCTTTCTCAAGAGGCCGCGCACTCCCTGCTGCAACGGGGCAAAAATCCAGGAGGGCTGCACTCGGAGGGGAGACAGAGGCAAGGCTCCCCGTGCTCTGAAGCCCTGTGAGCAGCTCTTCCTCCTCAGAGCCGAGGGGACAATCGCAGAGAAAAACCAGGACATTCCCCCCAACTGGGATATTTTGTATGCTTTGCACTTGCTGCTGTGTTTCCTTCATCTAAAAGCTCTAAAATTTCAAATAAAAAGGTACAATGAAAGCAGCAGCAGGATAAATAGCCCCAGTGATCTCAGCCGAAACCCTGGAAGCTTTATTCACATCTTTAGAAAAACTCTGAAGGCTCCTAGTAGCAGCTACAGTACAAAGCCTCACACTGTAATTCTAAGGCTGCCAGAAATAGGTCTGTCAGGCCTGAAATATCACTGCATTTCATTACTCTTAAATGCGCATTACCATCTCTGCCTCATTACCAGCTGGGGGGGTATTCTCCAGACCAACTCCGGAGAGAACTGGGAAGCTGGGAGCTGTGGGGAAGGGGAGAGGCTGAGCTGGGGCAACAATGCAGGCATGGGAGGGGAGACAGCCAAGCCTCTTGAGGCCCCCCAGGCTAAGGGACTAGCAGGGGGCCTCACAGACCTGGGGGATCAGGCTGTTAGCATGTCCCCAGTGGGCAGGCCCTCGGGAGAGTCTGATGCCACCAGCTGGGGCAGTGAAGCCAGGAAGAGACAGGGAAGAGGCAGGACTGCTGGAGTGGTGGGGAGGACAGTTTCCCAGCAAAGAATGGGGCCGGAGAAAACGGTGGGTAGAGGGCACAGAGGCCTTCATGCCTGGCGGCAGGTAGGAACCAATCAAAGGCAAATTAGGCCGGCAAGACCTGGGGAGTCTAAAATCAGGGGCACAAAGAAGCCAGTAAAAAATCCTGGAGAGAGATGGTGCTGGAGGGTTGGAAGTTTGGAGCCTGGAGCAGTCTGTATGTTTATAATAAAACTGACACTCAGGGCAGCTCTGAATAATTCAGTAGGCACTGTGATCTTACAGTGTGTGTCCCTGGGGTACAAAGGGAAAGGGGCTGGTCTCTGAAAGGGCGTGACAGATGGGCCAGTGCTGGCCACCACCCAGTCCTGCTTTGCACGGTGATTGGTTTTCAAAGGAGGACAGGGTTTGTGAATGGAGCCAGCTTGTCGCTTGCTGCCTTCAAATGGACGCTGCTGGGTCGCGTGGCCAGCCTGGGCCCCCTGTGAATGGGGCATCACCAGTGGGTGGTGAACAAGCCAGAGGTGACTCCCCATCCCCTCCCCCTGTCACCGCTGAGGCTGAGGTGAGGACAAGAGGGAAAAGTGTCCCTGACCCTTCTCTCTGCGGACAGCTTTAACCCTCCTCTGTGCTAGTCCTGTGTATCAGTTAGAATCAAATTCAGTTGCATAAAGAAAAAAAAAAGCTGCAACAAGATGGAAGTTTATGTTTCCCTCACATAAGGAAGTCTGAAGATAGTCAGCATAGACCTAGTTTGTAAGTTCCAGTGCCATCAGAGACTTGGGACTCTTGCTTTTTGTGGCTCTGCCATCTTCAGTCCTTATGTGCCGCTCCTGGCCCAACACGGCTGCTCACACTCCAACAGCACATCCACATCCAGGGTACATGCCAGCCATCTTTGGCAATTTCCCAGAGGCTGCCACACAAAATCTTGCGCTTAATAGACCACGACTTAGACGGTCACACCTAGCTGCGAGAGTGGCTGGGAAACATATTATTTGCTGTACGTTGCCATGTGTTTGTTGGCAGACAATTCTCCATGATTCTAGTCCATTTTTTCATGTCTTACAAGTGAAACGCTGGCTGTCCTGCATTCTAGCCCATCATTTCCAGGATCGTGAATGTCCACAGAAGGCACATAGTGCCTCCCTCCAGAGCAAAGGCCACGCACGCTGCCCATTATCAAAGATTTGGTTTCCCCACGTTTGTGTTCCTTGCCTGAATGCAGCCTAGGCATGCAGGCCTCACCTGGGTCTCTCGGTGAAGCCCCTTGGGAACGGAGGCCAAGGCTGCTCCGCTGCTATTGCTGAGAAGGAAACATCCCTCATCTCCGGCCCCTGATAGCCTCAGCTCCCGCCAGCAGCTAGGACGTGGGCCAGTTTGCTAGCTTGTAAATGGGAAAGGTTCACAGAGAGTCACAACTCTTGCCAGTGTCCAGCTACAAATCAGGGTTGCTGCGTAGATAGTTACTAAAAGTCTGCCGCAACTCCCTTCCCAGCTACTTGAATGGTGCCCACAGGTGTTTTCAGGTGCCTCTGCCCCTCCCCCAACCAGAGGGAGCGGTCTTCAGGTGAACCTCAGCCGCTGCCAGAATCCCAGCAGGTCCTGAGCTGCCACACCTGCTCACCTCCTTGGTTCTGAGTGTTTGCTCAGGTCCCCACGGACTGCCTGGTCCTAGTCGGGCCCCCACAGTAGAGGGGGTGCTGAGACTTCCTCTGGCTTCTCCATCTGGAATGACTCCGTGACCTTCTTCTCAGTTCCCTGAAGCAAACGCACCCTTTCTCTTTCCCCACCCACCTCTTCTAGATCCCCTCCTCCCCACTCCCCAGCTCCCAAACAGATCTGCCTAGGACAATCTTCATTTGGCCCAGTCTGCAACTGCCCCCCCCCAGACAGCACCCTCTGGACAACGAGGCTGGGGTTAGGCCAGCTGTGTGTACAATGCCCACCTCACCCCCACTCAAGATGCTCAAGATGTATGTGTGTCAAAAACAGCTGTAACGGGGAGTCTGGGTGGCTCAGTTGGTTAAGTGACTGCCTTCGGCTCAGGTCATGATCCCGGAGACCCAGGATCAAGCTCCACATTGGGCTCTCTGCTCAGCGGGAAACCTGCTTCTCCCTCTCTCACTCCCCCTGCTTATGTTCCCTCTCTAGCTGTGCTTCTCTCTGTCAAATAAATAAATAAAATCTTTTAAAAAAAAAAAAAAAGCTGTAGGGCATTCCACATGCCCCCCCACCCCACCCCATCCGTGTCCTCTTCATCCTGCAAACCAGAAGAACCCCTTTCAAAGTCACCCTAACTCCTCTTACCCCTTACCCCGCCCCACTATCCAATCACTGGCAGAGCCCTGCCCCTAAGTTTCTCTGGTGTATGTTCCCTCTGCCCCAACTCCACTGCCCTGTTCCAGACCCCATTACCCCTCACCCAGAGTCCAGGCTCCAAAGAGGTACCCAGGTGACCATTCTAAGAAGTAAATGAGCTCCTAGCCCTCACCAGTCACTGAACAAAATTTAAACTTGTAACTGTGAAATCTAAGACCTGACTGTTCCATCTATCCGGTTTGTCTCTCTCTCCTACCACTTCCTACACACCGCCATGCTCCAGCCATGCCAGCCTACTCTGCAGGTAGTGCCCCCCCACAGGCTTGGAGGCACCTGCACTTTCACACCTGCTTTCACTTCTGCTGAGAGCACTCTTCTCTCCTCTCCCTGTCCCCTTCCTGAGCGCCTACCAATTTCTATCCATCTTTCAAGACCCAACTCAAGCAAGACCTCAGGAGTTGTGCCAATGCTCCTCCATGATTCAAGCAACCGGGCTCTGCCCCTACGTGTGTACTCACATTGTCTCTATAAAGCCATGTCCCCTGATTACTTGTTCACATTACCTGTCTCTTCCTCCAAACCATAAGACCTTACAGATCAAGGATCAGAACTGTTCATCTTTGTGACTCAACCAGGCTCAATAGTTCCTTGCGAACTGAATGAACAGACTGTCCCTCGTTTCACTCATCTCCAATCCCAAGTCTAGCTCATCGGTGAGCTGTGAGCAAGTAACAGAGCCCAAAACAGTCGCTTCCCTGAGGATTTCAGTCCAGGAGAGGATTCCAGGACGGGGGAAAAGGAGAGTGAGGCTGAGGAGAAGTGAATGGGGCCCGTCCCTCATGAAGACCAAGGAATGGGTTCCAGGTAATGAGGGGCAGAGAGAAGAGTCAGGTCCTAAAGGAAAAACAGAGCCGGGTCAGATCACCTGGAGCAGCATGTCCATCCCCTTTCCGGTGGAGGTATGGGAGCAGGGAGGGGAGACCCGGGGCAGGCCTCCGGGTCTAGATTTGTACCCGATGCTCCCAGGACCAGCAAGCCGAACCAAGAGAAAACTCTTAATATCACTCTCAGGAAATCCAGGGCTCAAGGTGTTTCCTAGGCCCTCAGGACAGGAAACTCAGTCCAGTGCCCGGGACTCTACCTCCTGTGTCAATGCCAAGGAGAGAGACCCTACACGGTGAGATCTGGACTATACATTAAAAGGCTTCCAGCCTAAGATGCAAGGAGATATCCCAGACTGGGTCTTGGAAAAGAAAAAAGATATGAGTGGAAAAACATGAAATCCAAGAAAAGTTTGTTGTCTGGTTAAGTGTTGCGCCAATATTAATTCATGTTTGACAAATGTACCATGGAAATGTAAGACATTAACTTTGGGGGAAGCTAGGTGAAGAGTATATGGGAACTCTTTATACTGTCCTTGCAACTTTTCTGTAAGCCTAAAATTATTCCAAATGAAAACACACACACACACACACACACACACACACACTTTAAAACCTAGCTCAAGGGGTGCCTGAGTGGCTCAGTTGGTTAAGCGACTGCCTTCGGCTCAGGTCATGATCCTGGAAACCCAGGATGGAGCCCCACATCGGGCTCCCTGCTCGGTGGGAAGCCTGATTCTCCCTCTCTCATTCCCCCTGCTTGTGTTCCCTCTCTAGCTGTGTTTCTCTCTCTCAAATAAATAAAATCTTTAAAAAAATAAATAAATAAAACCTAGCTCAAGATTTAAGAGGCAGAAAGAGAAGAAAGCAGGAGTTTCAATGGAAGGCAAAGGAGCAAGAAGGGAGGATACATATTTCATTCTTTGGAGATCCAAAGACCTGGGGGCGCCTGGGTGGCTCAGTTGGTTGAGCAACTGCCTTCCACTCAGGTCGTGATCCCGGAGACCAGGGACCGAGTCCCACATCGGGCTCCATGCTCAACAGGAAGCCTGCTTCTCCGTTGCTCACTCCCCCCTGCTTGTGTTCCCCCTCTGGCTGTGTTTATCTCTGTCAAATAAATAAAATCTTAAAAAAAAAAAAAGAATCCAAAGACTTGGACTATAGTCATTCATCCCCTCAACAAATATTTATTAAGCATCTACTATACCAAGCATTGTTTTCAGAGCCCCGGATACTGCAGTTAACGAACAGCCAAATCCCCACGGGAGCCTGTATTTTAGTGGGTTGAGAGCTTAATGTTATCCCCTCCTGCTCCTGGCTCCAGCATTCAGCAGCTGGTGGAGAAAGGGAGGCGATACCTGGTCACATCAGGATGCAGGAAGAACTCTGACCTGAGAGGTCAGCCCACCTGAAGTGGCTCCAGAGAGGGTGCTCCCTTGGGCTAACTCCTTCTCAGCTTTTACCTAGTCATGGAACTATGATCCCAGGCTTTCTAGTTCCTAAAATAACGGAAATAGTAAGAAACCAACTTGGTCCCTGAAATATGTTGAAGTGCCTGTATTAATATGACTGTTGTAAATATTTACATTCAGGGGGCGCCTGGGTGGCTCAGTTGGTTGAGCAACTGCCTTCAGCTCAGGTCATGATCCTGGAGATCTGGGATCGAGCCCCATATGGGGCTCCCTGCTCCGCAGGAAGCCTGCTTCTCCCTCTTTCAGTCCCTCTGCTTGTGTTCCCTCTCTAGGTGTGTTTCTGTCAAATAAATAAAATCTTTTTAAAAAAAAATTACATTCAGGCCAAGAACTGGGTTAGGACCTCTCCTGTAGTTACTCCAAACCCTCCTCCCTCCGTCTTCAAAGAATCCTCAGAACTGGAGCAGAAACTCTCCCTCTGCAGGGCGCCATACCGGGAGGTCGGTGGGGACCAGCAGCTCCACGATCAAGGCCCACGCACCCAGCCGGCGCTCAGGCATTCCTGCCACAGCGGGCGGGAACTCGGAGCTGCACCCCGGCCTGCGGCCCCCCACCTCCCACCCCGCCGCAGCCACGGCTCCGGGGGTGGGGCAGGGACTGGCGGCCGCTCGCCGGGCTCTGCACCACCACCGGCGCCTGGGGTGCCCCGAGAGGCACCGAGGCCTGGGCCGCGCCCCTCTGTCTCCACCCCCTCGCCCAGCAGCCTTCGGAGGGAAAGTTGTTGCTCAACCCTGAGGAATGCGGAGCCCAGGCGGCGGCGGGAGATTACGGCGACAGCCGCCGGGGACCTCGCTGGGGCAGCGCTCGGTGAACTTCGCCCACATGTAAACAGCGGCCCCGGCCCGGGTAGTGGCGCCACCAGACACCCCGGGCCGGCCCGCAGCCCGGAGGTGACAACGACGCGGGCGGCCCCCGGTGCCCCGCGGGGCTGCGATGGCCCAAGCCAGGCGCCCGCCCACGGGGCCTTTGGGAAACGCGGGTCAGAGTCTGACCCCAGGACCAAAGAACCGCCCACTGAAGACTCCAAGGCGGCAGGGAGTTTGGGGTTCGGTCTCCCACGCTGAAGAGTGCTTGGTGAACACAGGCGCTCAAGAAACATTTTGGAGTGACCAACCCCCCACGCTTCGGCCTCAGTTTCCTCCTGTGTACGGAAAAGGTGGGATCCCGGAGGCCCCTGGGCACTCTGGAATTCTAGGATGCTGAGATTAAATCCCATGTGTACTGCAGTGGTTTTGCTTTTAGTTTTTCAGGGACATTTTTAGTGCTACCCTTTATGATGTGCCAGGAGTGAATTTGACACCAGATGGCTTCTTCTTTTTTTTTTTTTTTTTTTTTTTAAATAAGAAAGAAGACAAAGGGAGGGAGAAAAATATTTTCCAACTGGCAGTGCTGACAGCATTTTGGAAGAGAATCCAGGGAGGCAAAGAGGAGCTGTTTCAGCTTGATTTTGTCCTCCTCCCGCACACTCTGCTACCCTGGACTCCACCATGGATGAGGTAGATCATACTGAAGCTTTTTATAGATGAGGCAAAGGGAACATCATCACAGGAAACTCCGCCCCGAGCTGGTCCTGGCTTTGTCCTCTCTGGCTCTCCCAGAGAACTGGGCCCTGAGCCACGGGTTAGCGACCCCAGCTATAAGCAGGGCTCTCTGGCTGAAGGCTGACTCTGGTGTTAATTAGGACCCCCCAGAGAGGGGCGCCTGGGTGGCTCAGAGGATTGAGCCTCTGCCTTCGGCTCAAGTCATGATCTCGGGGTCCTGGGATCGAGTCCCACATCAGGCTCTCTGCTTAGTGGGGAGACTGCTTCCCCCTCTCTCTCTGCCTGCCTCTCTGCCTATTTGTGATCTCTCTCTCTGTCAAATAAATAAATAAATCTTTAAAAAAAGAAGACGACGACAACGACCCGAGGGACACTTGGCAAATCAAAAGTTAGAGCTCCCTGCCCGGGGAGCATTAAGGAAAAAAGGCCAGTATGGCAGAGTCTTTTCCGCAGTCGGACAGCTTGGGTTCTCTGGGCTGCACCCATTACCGTTACTAGTTGTTTGACTAGGACAGGTGACCTTACATCTCTGTGCCTTTGTCTCTTCAACTGTGAAGTGGAATAAAGTCCCCACCCACTAGGATTGTTGTATGGACTTGACGAGAGAATACAAGAAAAATAATAGTGGGTCTGCTTCTTCGACAGACCAACATGGGAAGCAATCAGCATTTTTCTTATTGTTGAACTACAGGACCCCCAAACTAGGACCCTGTGCTGGGTAGGCCCCTAAAGAGCCCACTGGGGCAGTGTCACCTTTGGGCAAAGGAGCCCTGTAGCCCGCTGACTGGTCCCTCCCTCCTCCCCCTTCACATCCCCAGGAGACTAGAGGAAGGCAGCAGAGAATAGGCAGAAATCATGTGTCAGGCTCCAACTGGATGAATTACCTCTCAAGGGGCCTGGGGGTGCGCAGTCCCTTAGCCCTAGGGGAAGAAGGGAGCCAGGAGAGGAGGGCCATTGGTGCTGGGTTGGGAGGTTGTGACCAATGCATTGGGGCTTGTGATGGCCACCCACGAACCCTGTGAGTATCCTTGATTTTCTGCTGATAAATTATTTTCTAAGTGTTTCAAATGCAGTATTCTTGAATCCTTGACCAGCAAGCTCCATGAAGGCAGGTCTTTCTATCGTGGTACCCAACTCATGCCAACACATAACAGAAGCCACACAAGCACTGTAGGGGTGATTATTGATCTGGTTGAGCTGTTGTTTATGGCCTGAATGTGTCTCCACAAGATTGACATGTTGTGATCCCAAACCCTAGTGTGACAGTATTAGGAGGCTGGGCTTTTGGGAGATGATTAGGTCATGAGTCCTCATGAACGGAGTTAGTGCTCTTATAAAAGGGACCCCACAGAGCTCTCTCACTCCTTCTGTCATGTGAGGACACAGCCAGAAGACAGCCCTCTTCAGACACAGAAGCTGCCGGCACCTTGATCTTGAACTTCCCAGCCTGCAGACTCGGAGAAATACATTTCTTACCTAATCTATGGCATTCTGTTACAACAGCCCAAATTAAGACATGTTAAAACAGGAGAACAGGTTGAAACTCCAGAATGGATGGGCAAGGGGAGACAGCAAGTAGCTGGGCCCTCGGAGATCGAAGGGTCATCTGCTGGCCCCAAGTGTCTTTCCTTCAAGCCACAGGCTCTCCCTCCAGATACCCCATTCAAACTTTTCCAGCCCCTAGAAAGTCAGTGACACCAAAGTTCCCAGCCTGTCCTGCCACAGGGAGGTCTCCAGCTACTCTCACTCCTGGCCCCCAGGAGCCTACAAGGCCAGCCCTGCTGCCATCTCTTCCCTTTCTGGAATACGCACTGAACTCTCAGCCAGGACAGAGCCAAACGCTGCCCCGAAACATTCAGGAAAACTCTGTGTCATTAGTCACACATCTGGCTCCCTCTCCCTTTGGGTCTCCTCTTCGGAGAGGACTTCCTTGACTACCATCTATCAAAATTAACCACCCCTCTGGAATCACCTTAAGTTATCTTATCGTGATTATTTTGTTATTTTCATGCTCATGGTCTCTGCACCACACCTGCACTGAAAGTTTCACGACAGCAGGGGATCTTGTCTTCTGCTCATCATTATGCTCATCCTCGCCCTTTTCATGGTGCCCGGTATACAGCGTCTACTTAATGAGTGGTGACCACCTCCTTGAGTTATTCCCCTTCTGTCTAGCATTTTCTAGCCATTCTCAACTGTTAGGTAATTCTTGGTCTCCAAAAGATGCATCGGCCTCCTTTATTTTGAAATCTTATTAATGCTACCCTTTTAGTCATCAGTCTCTTTTCCCCTCAGTCATCCCACCAACTACCCAGGGAAGATACTTGGTATTTATGTGATAGTTAGGATATTGTGGTTGAAAGCCACAGAAGACAACTTAAGTGACTTAAACAATGAGCATGTATATCATTTTTCAGAGGCAGAGAGGGTTAATTCCACCGGCAGTAAAGTCAGGGCTCCCCTCAAACTTCCAGACAGCTTGTGGTTCTGTCAGGACCCCGGCCTAGCGGGCTTCCCCTGTGTCTCAATGGCCAGGGCTGCCCCACAGGCCTGGGCCAAAGCCAGGGGCTGGGAAGAGGCAGAAGCGCCCTGACTGGTTGCCTACACTTAACACTCCTCCCCTGTGGCTGACAGGGGACTCCTTCCCTGGGGACAGGGCAGTGTATGTTCAGGAACAAAATCAAGGCTTACCAGCACAGAAAAAAAGATATGGAGCACTACTGAATCTATGAACTGCCTGCTAACCTTCCCCGCAACTGTTTTCCTGCTTCAGCTAGCCGAGTCGGTTTCTGTGGCCTGTGACCACAGGATTCTGGCTGATGCAGATCTGGGGCTATGCAGGGACAAGTGACAGTAACAGCGCTTGTGGCCAGGAAGGTGATCTCAACACAATCTGTGACACAGAATGGCCACACAGAAGAGGTGAAACAGCCCTCGGACCCTGGAAAATGACTGGTGGTTTCTGAAAGCTAGGTTGTTGGAGCTCAGAGCCAAAGTCCGTACATTTCAGAGGCCCGGGCTACACCGGCGCCCCCTCGCTCTGCGACTTGGCCAAGGCGCTCCATGAATGTTCAGTATGTACTAAAGTGGACTAAAGTGATTACCCTCCCTTTCTAGAATTCTCTCCTTCCTCAGTGTCCAGGAGGCCATGCCTCTAGAGGACCAGCCTCTCTCACCCATTGCCTTCCCTTCAGAAGACGTGGGCAAGTGCACAGCCATTTCCCCCTGCTCACCTCTCACATTCTGCTCTGGGACATTCTGCTTTGTGCTTCTGTTCTTGAGCAGCTCTCCTTCCTCAGGACCCAAGACTCCATCTGCCTATCTGAGAATCAGACCTTCCTGCCGGGACCTTAAACTCCTTTCCTTCCTCCTCTGGGCATCCAACTCCCACTGCTCCCATGGAGCCTGCTCTGAAGAACCTGGTCCAGTTTCTGGCATAAGATTAACATCTAACTAGTGGTGGTCAGTCTCCTCTCATCTTCTGCCTCGTGGCAAATGGCCTGCCTCAAAGCCAGTCACTTCACTGCCCCTTTCTATGGTTCTAGACTATCCCTCACCCCTCCTGCTCTTCCTGTGAGCTAGGGCTTACTCCCCACTGCTTGCGACCTCCACCCTTGTTCCATGCCGCACCCACCACTGATTTTCACTGTCTCACCTCAACCAGACCTTTCCAGGGCCCAGTAATCCTTGTCACCTCTGGGGGGTTTCCAATCAAGTTCCCAGAGCAGCAAGGTTCTAAGCTCCCGAAGTTCCCCTCCTCCCCTTGCTCACCTTTATCCTACAGATAGTCTGCTCCCCCTCTTTGTTAGAACAAGCAAGAATGTTGGGCTCAGACATCACTATTATCTACCTCAAGAAGGCGGCTCAGGGTGCCTGGGTGGCTCAGTCGATCTGCCTTCAGCTCAGGTCACGGTCCCAGGGTTCTGGGATCAAGCCCTGTATCAGGCTCCCTGCTCAGCAGGAAGCCTGCTTCTCCCTCTTCCACTCCCCCTGCTTGTGTTCCTGCTCTCACTGTGTCTCTCTCTGTCAAATAAATAAATAAAATCTTTAAAAAGGAGAGAGAGAGAGAGAGGGAGAGAGAGAGAGAGAGAAAGAAGAAGAAGCAGACGACGACAACAGCTCAGACTTCTGGTCACAAGATGGTGGAGTAAAACTCTTTCCATCTCCTTTTTCTCCTCAAAAATTAACCCCCCAAAATGACCTGGAGAATAAGAAATAGAAACCCAAACTCTATCTTGAACCAAACTAGGAGACATTTAAAATCCTGAGCTACATCATTTGAAAACAAAAAGTGGATGCAGAAGTGACCAACAACTAAGAAAAGCCCAAATGTCCGGAGGCGCATGCCCAGGAGCAGCAAGCTCATAGGACGCATAGGTGGCTTAGTCCCTCAAGCGTCTGCATTCGGCACAGGTCATGATCTCAGGGTCGTGGGATGGAGCTCCGTGTAGTGTCCTGTTGGGCTCTCTGCTCAGGGGGGAGCCTGCTTCTCTCTTCCTCTCTGCCCCTCCCCCCCATTGTACTCTTTCCCTCTCTCTAATGAATGAATGAATAAATAAATGGATAAATCTTTTTAAAAAAAAACAAGTTGAATCTTCCCGCAGAACCCCAGAGAGGCTTGGAAATTGGAAGTTGCAAGTAAACTAGAAGACAGGGATCTAAAAAGTGGGGGCCTGTTCAAAGATCTCTTTAAAGAGCAATTCGATAGGAATGTCAGTTGTACCCAACACAATCAAATGACTTATTGTGTCCCCTCCCCCACTCATGCAGGAAACAGGAAGATGGATTCTGGAGATATGGAACTTTCCTGGAGAGAGGCGGTGGAGAAGAAGGAGTGGCAACAAAAACTGAGTGAAAGTCAGCATTCTGAATTGTGTTACTCAGCCTGCTTGCCACACACGGTTCCCCACTTCCCATGCTACACCCAGCTCTAGGACTCTGGGCAGGTGGCCTTATAGCTGGAGACTAGACTAACAGATCCTATTCTGGAAAATCCAAACTGTGAAACTGATACTGACAACTGGGGCTCCGCAATGAAAGAGTCCGGCCAGCCACCTGACTGCCATACTGTGAGCCCACACTGAGAATATACACCTGCATCCAGTGCCTCCTCTTCAACTATGAATGGACGGCCAAGGAAGATCAGACGTCCATGGAAAGTCTAAGGTGTGATACATGCCAAAACAACAGAAAATGTGAAAGTGGAGGAAACAGAAATAATATAGAGAGAACATTTCAAATTAATATCCTCAAAGAGATGACACTGCACGCATCCAGAGAACCAAGAACATGAAACCATTTGAAAGGAAAAGAAAAAACAAGACACATGAAAGCACTCTTGAAAATTAAAGGGAAGAAGAGAGAGAGAGAAAGAAAAAGAAAGGAAAGGAAAAGATTCATGACAACATATTTAGTAAATGGATTGGAATATAACATATAATATTGACAAAATCTCCCAGAGAATATAAAAAAGAGATGGCCAATAAGAGAGAAATAATAAGAAAATTAAAGGATCAATCCAAGAGGCCCAAGAGCCAAATAATAAGAGTTGCAGACGTTTCAAAGAAATAATAAAGAAATTCCCAGGGCGCCTGGGTGGCTCAGTCGTTAAGCATCTGCCTTTGGCTCAGGTCATGATCATGGAGTCCCTAGATGGAGATCAAGCCCCTTCCTCAGCAGGAAGCCTGCTTCTCCCTCTCTCACTCCTCCAGCTTGTGTTCCCTCTCTAGGTGTGAGTCCCTTTGTCAAATAATAAATAAAATCTTTAAAAAAAAAAAAAAAAGGAATTCCCAGAAGACATAAATTGTTAAAGCAGAGGTTCTTAAACCTAATAGACACAAAAATATCTGGAGGGCTTATTAAAACTCAGATTATATATATAAATATATATATTAATATATAATATTATTCAGTGATAAAAAAGGAAGGAAATCTTGCCATCTGCAACAACACAAATGCACCTGGGGGCATTCTGCTAAGTGAAATAAATCAGAAAGACAAATACTGTCTGATCTCACTTATATGTGAATCTAAAAAACAAACAAACAAAAAACCAAGCTCGTAGACTTAGAGAAGAGACTGGTGTCTGCCAGAGGGTGGAGTTGGAAGTGAGCCAAGTGGGTAAAGGGAGTCAAGAGGTAAAAACTTTGCATGGAAGCAATGTACAGCAGGGTGACGACAGTTAATGATGCTGTATCGCATATTTGAAAGTTGCTAAGACAGTAGATCTTCAAAGTTCTCATAAGAAAAAAATGTGCCTGTATGGTGACAGATGTTAACCAGATTTAGTGCGGTGATCACTTCACAATGTGTACAAATATCAAATCATTATGTTGTACACCTGCAACTAATATCATGTTACATGTCAATTATCTCTCAATGAAACAAACAACAAAACACAGGTTGCAGGGGTTCCTGGGTGGCTCAGTTGTTAAGCGTCTGCCTTCAGCTCAGGTCATGGTCCCAGGGTCCTGGGATCGAGTCCTGCATTGGGCTCCCTGTTCGGCAGGAGTCTGCTTCTCCCTCTCCCTGCTGTTCTGCTTGTGCTCTCTCTCTTTCTCTGTCAAATAAATAAATAAAATCTTTAAGAACAACAACAACACAGGTTGCTGGGACCTAAAGAGAGCTTCTATTCATTAGATGTGGGGCAGGGCTCACAATGGGCACAGATATCTATCAGGTTCTGGCCAGTAACACTGACGTGGCTATCTGGGGACCAGGCATTGAAAACCACTGCTAGATTAAAGAGTCCTATCAAGTGCCATGAAAAATGACCCACGCTGACACGTTATAATGGTTTAATATATCAGGGATAAAAGAAAAAATCCTAAAAGTGGGGGTGGGGGAGGGAAATGAATTCAAAGTCTCAGAAATCAAAACAGCATGAAACTTCTCAACTGCAAAATTTTCGAAGCTGCAAGACAAAGGAGTGATGTCTTCAAAGTTCTGAAGGAAAATGATTTCAACCCCAAATTCTATACCCAGGCAAAACTATGAAGCAAAAGTGAGGGTGGGAATGAAACCATTTCAGGTATGCAAAAGTCTCTAAAATGTTATACTTCCCAGGCACTCTTTCAAGAAGCTACTGGAGGATGTTTTTCATCCAAACAAGGAAGTAAACAGAGAAAGAAAGACACCGAGTCCTTGAAAGAGCAAAAGGGCAAAGGGAATTCTTAACTACTGGCAATAAGAAGTCCCAGGGAGACACATAAGCTGCAGCCCTCGACTGGAGAGCAATGCACTCAGAGAAAAGTGGAAGGAGGCAGCTCCCCAGGACAATGTCTCCAAGAAAAACCAAACGGAACCCGTAAGACTCTATGACAGGTTTGGCCATATGCAAAATTGCACTGAGAGGGCGTCTTACAGAACTGCTGAAGGCTGTGGGAAGACAGAGCCAGAGATTCAAAGAAATCCAAGCAAAGAAAAAAAATGAGGCAATTAACTCCAGGAAAAACAAGAAAGTTGTACAAGAAAGGATATGTAAACACAGTGTCCAACAAAAAGTTATATTAGAAGAGGAAATGTAACGAGAATACTTGCCTCAAAAGTAAACAATATTTTCAAAGTCAGTAATGAAATCATTGGACATGGATTTAACCATAAATTATGATCTAAACATCAAGGGGGTGAGGCAGGGGAGAGGGGAGCAAGAATCAAAATCCTCGTCCACCAAAACAAGAAGTCAACAAAAGATCTGGATGAATCCAGAATGGCAGTGCATAGATTATTTAGAAATAAGGAAGGAAATACCAAAAGAAATAGCTAAAACAGTTGAAAGTGGTTGCCCCTAGGGAGTAGAATAAAGATTGGGAAAAAGGCCAGGGGACTTCTGTTTTTGTTACAGCCCTTCAGGATTATTTGATTTTTTAAGCTGTCTGTAGTATCTTGATTAAAATAAAGATTGATTTTATAGAGCAACTGTAAAAGGAGTTCTCATGTCCTTCACTACGGCTCTCCTGCAGGACCCCAGGTGGACTCCGAGGGGCACCTTCCTGGGGCGGCATTATCAGCTCAGACCTCTTCTCCCAAAAGCAACCTCTCCATCTCCTCCTGTTTTATCAGCCAGCAACCGAGTGGCTTCACCGGCAGTTTCCAGAATGTGCCCCTGGGACTTGGCATGTACTGTGCCTTCTACCTGAAAGGCTATTCTTTCTTTCCTTGGCCCAGCAGATTAAGGTTTATACCTCAGGCCTCTAACACTTTGTCTTTAACCAGCCTCCCTCACTCGCTAATTTGGGATAAGAGCTCCTCTTTACCCCAGCCCCTGTGCCCCATGGATGCTCTCAGCCTGCGACTGCCCCTCCGCGCAGCATTTGGCTTTCCCAGGAGACTCCAAGCTCTGTGAGACTGTCTTCCTCACGGGAGCCTCAGGATAGGTTGATGATTATGCAAATGATTGAATACACAACTCACATTTAGTAAGGGCTCAATAAATATTTGAATGAGTGAATTATTGATTCAAAAAAAAGTGCAGACTTTCTCTCCCTCCATCCAAAAGGTGGGTCCTTTCGGAAGCCATCTCCATTCCACCATCTCTTCTCCTTCCTACAGGGTCATACCTCTCAAGCAGGGTGACTGTGCTGGTACCTCCCCTTCTAATCCACTCACTTACACCTCAAGCCAAAAAGAAGCCAAGGCTCCTTGGTGTGACCAGGGTCAGCTCTCCAGTGCAGGGCTTTCGAACTCTGTGAGTTGGCACCAGAATGGAGTAAGTAGTTTAGAGACTGTCTGCCCAGCCCAAAGAGAAAACAATCTCCTTAGTTTCCCTATCCCCAGACCCAAAAAGCACAGCTCTCAGAGCTCTGGAACCCAGGCTAACCAGAGGGAACATGGTAAGCTCTTGACTTGGCCTGCCTTGCAAGGATAGAGTCCTAAACCAAGAGATCAGCTCTACCCATTCTTCCCGCCTCCTTGTCCACTTTGCAGGCCAAGAGCCCTCTGAGCTGCCACACGTTGGGGACTCCGTGCTAGGGTCTTCCAGCAGGTAAAGGTATGCGCCCAGCCTGGAGTGCTCAGCATGCGCCACATACACAGTAAGCACTGGAGGGTAAAAAGCCGTCCGTGCACCCCTCCCAGGGCTCCAGAAGCCAAAGAGAATCTGGCTCACGCAAGGTCTGGGGAAAGGGACCAGAATCTGCAACCTAGTAAAGCTCCTAGGTTGCCAGCCTGGGTCCGAGGCATCCTGCTGCCCCACCCCCTCACAGGCCACGAGACCTCAAAGAGCTGCCAGGGGTTTGGAATGTGGCGACCCAAGCTGTGCCCCTAGAGGGGCCCGCGGAGTCGCGGTGGAGGAAGGGGCCAAACCCGGCCGAATGACTAGAGAGCTGGAGGTGGAGCACAGGAGGGGCCCCCTCTTTCCTTTCCCACGCCGTTGGCGTTGGGGGGGTGAGAAGGGACAGAAGCAAGGGAAGGAGGAGGAACCTGTAAATGCATCCCAGATACTCGATCTGCTCCAGTCCTTCGCTATTTAGCTGCTAGGGGTGCAGGTCACCTGGCCACCTAGGACTAAGCAGTGGGGAAGAGGAGTGGAGGCTGTGCACGGGAGGAACCTGGATTGAGGGAGGCGGGAGTCCCAGCACGCGCCCGAACAGCACCATTTGCCTTTACTTTGCATACTGACCACGGAATGGGGAGGTCTAGGATTTGCCCTGCCGCAGGTTGCTCCGCCCAACGCCCAACAAGCCCTTTAGGAATGTCTGGGCGAGGTGTGGCAGTTGATTTCACCAAGCCTCTGTGGGCTTCGGTCTAGTCCAAAGCTCCGGGCAGATAGGACTCTGGAGTCCCCGGCTCCCGTGTCTGTGCCATGGGTTAGGCTCCCCAGGCTCCATTCTGGGTCAAGGACTCCCACTTCCTGGGTGGTAAAGGAAGTGCCCAGGATGCTGGCATCCTGCCTCCCAGCTATCCTGGCTCAGTGCCCCAGGAGCACAGCAAGGAGGAAGATGCCTACTGGGACTGGCTTCCGACAGAGACTACTATGTGCCAGGCTCAGGGAGGGCCATTAGGAGTAGGGGAAAAAAAGTACCTGCTTTCAAAGAACTTATATGAGGGGAGGTGGGGCAGTCCAGAACAACCAGAATGAAAACAGGAACATAGAGAAGCATCTCAGACAGACCTGGGAAGATTTGAGGATGAAGTGGCAGTTGGAATGTATTTGACAGGGTAAGGAGTCGGCCACAGAGAGCCAGCAAGGCATCCAGGCAGAAATAACTGTGTGTGCAAAAGTGTGAAGGCAAAGGGTGTCAGAGAATCACAGGTGTTTGGTTCCTCTGGACAGAAGCAGGGGTGGATGTGTGGAAGGTGTAGGAGATGGGGTAGGTAAGCCAACAGGAGCCAGATCCTAGAGACCATCTGTGCCCAGCTAGGCATCTGAGCTTCATCCTGAAAGTTCCACATAGACAGGATGAGATCTGCATCTTCTAGGAGAGCTAGGATTTGAATTGGGGACCTAGAGAAGGGAACAGGTTGGCCAGCCTCCCCTGAGGTGGCAGCAGGGAATGTAAAGGACAAGGCCTGACTAATAACACTTGGGAGGGGAAAAGTGCCTGGT
>PITA01013978.1:0-22332 GCA_004023965.1 Spilogale gracilis
GATGTTCTTTGTCTCTCGTGGTGGTCCAGAAGTGGGAAATATCACATTTCAGGCTGGTTTCATGGGTGTTCACGGTGGTCTTGTAGTGGTTTTTTTGTTGGAATTCAGCTCTCTTCAGGGAACTCCCTGAAATGCGGTCACCTGGCCTTCCGCCATCTTGACCCTCCTATTTCTGGTTTCTTATGTTTTTTTCATTAATGAATGTTAACTTCTTTTCAAATCCTTTTACAAATCATTGTAGTTGGTCATATGGTTCTTTCCATTACTCCTTAATGTGGTAAGTACATTGATGGAATTTTGAAAGTTAAACACACTCTGAATTTCTGGGAATTATCCTACTCTTTTTTTTAATTTAATTTTATTTTATTAACATACAATGTATTAGTTGCTTCAGGGATACAGGTCTGTGAATCATCAGTCTTATACAATTCACAGGACTCACCATACCACATACCCTCCCCAATTTCCATAACCCAGCCACCCCAGCCCTTCCACCTCCCTCCCCTCCAGCATCCCTCAGTTTGTTTTCTGAGATTAAGAGTCTCTTATGGATTGTCTCTCTCCCTGGTCCCATCTTGTTTCATTTTTTCCCTCCCTTCCCACCAAGACCCCCCCACCCTGCCTCTGAAATTCTTCATATCAGAGAGATCATATAAAGCTAACCAAAGAGGCAAAGGATCTATTCTAAGAAAACTATAAAATACTCATGAAAGAAATTGAGGAAGACACAAAGAAATGAAAAACATCCCATGCTCATGGATTCCTACCTCTTTAGGTTTACTGTACCCTTTGTCTAACTTCCTGAGGTAAAATGTTAGGACATCTCTTTTACACCTTTTTTTTCCCAATAAAATCATTTAAAACGGTAAATTTCCCTGTGCACTCTATTTTTACATAGCAAAGGATTATGATACACTGTATTTTCATTATCACTTAATTTAAAATATATTCCAAATTATTTTGCATTTTATTTGAAGTCTATCCTAGATATCTTACTGTCATCATTTTCTTTTTTTAAAAAAGATTTTATTTATTTATTTGACAGAGAGAGAGATCACAAGTAGGCAGAGAGAGAGGAGGAAGCAGGCTCCCTGCTGAGCAGAGAGCGCAACATGGGCCTCGATCCCAGGACCCTGAGATCATGACCTGAGCCAAAAGCAGAGGCTTTAACCCACTGAGCCACTCAGGTGCCCTGTCATCATTTTCTGATTTAATTCCACTACAGGCAGAAAAGATACTCTGCATTATTTAAATTCTTTAATTTTATTGAATCTATTTGGTGAATGTACTAGGTGCACTTGGAAATAAAGATTCTGAAGGACAGAGATTAAGCATTTTTATGATTATCAAGTCAGTCAATGGGGTCAGTTGTGTTCATAACCATGTTTTAACTGATGTATTGTTCTATTAATTCTGTACATTGCTGAGAGTACATGTTAGAATCTCTACTATAGATTTGGGTTTGTGAATGTGTCCTTTTATTGACATCAGCTCTTCTTTATGGATTTTGAAACTCGGAATAGGTGTAGACACATTAAAATTTGTTGTACCTTATGGATAAATTGACCTTTTTATCAGTATGAAATGTCTCTATATTTGGTAATATTCCTTGTCTTTGTGTCCATTTTATCTGATTTTAACATAGCCATGCCTATTTTCTTTTGTTTTTCCTTTTATTTGCTTGATATATCTTTTGTACTACTTAAATATAAGATAATAAATGGGTTGCAAGAAAATGACAGAAATAGCTTGGGAGGAAATGATAGTGAGCCAGTAAATAAAATTCACAAAGGAAAACTGAGAGCTATTGTTGCAGAAATAATGCAGAACAGAAGACGCAAAGCTGGAGACTCTCAGGATAGAGGGAAGATACTGGTCCAGAAGAAGTGGTAATGGACAGGCAGCAAGGAAACCTATGCCCTCACCACCCCAGGGACCATACACATGTGGCAGTAAAATCAGCCACCATTTGATTAGTGTTGTGTCTTTGTGTGACCCAAATCCACAAGGATAAATGGTATAATGGAACTTGTCCCTCTAACCTGAGAGAAAAGGCAGACTGTTGTGATCATGCAGATTTGAGGGATCTTCTTGGTTTCTGCTGAGAAATTCTTGGAGGCTTGGAGTGGTGAGGTTTCCAATCTGATCTCTTTCAGCATTTAGCTCTGCCTATACTGCTCATTTTGTAAGGTTATTTGTTAAATTTATATGCTTTTCATTACTTTGCTTGTTCCCATTTCTATGGTTGCTCATGACTGTATTCTACTGCCTACCTCAATGCCTAATTAAAAAGATAGTCTCAGATATTGGTCAGAAGTATATTTAAAATTAATGCTGGAAGATACTTGAAAGTGATTTGGCAATTTGTATCCACTATCTTTAAAATATTGATATGACTAAGAACTGTAATTTTGCTTCTGAGAATCTTTCCTAAAATTTTTTTAAATGTTATTAAAACATTATTTATTTGAAAATACATATAACCATTTAAAATCCTCCCAAAAGGAAAATATTTAATAAATTATGGCATAGCCATAGAATGGAATATGAAATTTTTAGGAAAACATGTTTAAAATTCATAGTGAGGTATAATATATTCCTCTTATAATGTTTAGTAAAAAAAAAATTATAATGCTAAGCCAAAATGTGGATATAAAATTACAAAGGGAATGTAGAATATGTCATGTAAAATAATAGGAAATTTTAGCAGAATATGTGTGAGTGCCGAGAACTATGAAAATTTCCATTTTCTTTATCAAACTCTGTATATTTAATATTTTTAATCTCTTATTTTATTTTATAATCAGAAAGGATAATCTTAGATGGAGGAAGGATGTGGAGAATAACTGTCCAGGGAAATAGAAATTGAACTAATATCTTCTTTTTATTTTAAAAAATTCCATTAGCCAACAAGTGAAGGAAAAACATTTATTTCCCTGATTATTTCATTTTTAAAAGTAGCTATTATAGCAATTTAGATGTGGAGGTATCAGAAAAATCACTTTATTGAATGTTTGGAGAGCTAAAATCTGGTCTTGTTAATATTCCTTTTTCTTCTTTCTTTCCTTATTTTTTTTCCTTTTATCTTTCAATTACTCCTGTTTCATTGACCTCTCAGGTCCTTACTCCACCCCCTACTAATGCCAAGGCCTCATGGCTAGATGGTAGGGATCACAACCCAAGCACATGCCACACTGGGCCAACCCTGAGAAAGCAAAGGGGAAGCCAGATAGAATGCTTCTGGTTCTCAAGTGTTGGAAGGATTTCTGATGGAGTAAGGAAGGAATGTCGAAGAGACTATGGGCTTGTTTTATGCCCCTGTCCTTTTCACAGAGCCACAAGTTGAGCCCCTGCCAGCTCAGCCCATCTCTGAGACATGTTTATGTAGAGCACAAATGCAGAAACTCAACAGGAGTAAAAGGAAAAATTTCTTCTTTTGTTTTCAAAATGACCTTAATAACTTGTTCTGATTATAACAATATTACAATTTCATGGAGCGAATTCATGCTCCTATATCTATACAGAATTGGGTAAATGTAACCTTAAAACCCATTACCTAAACATAACTATATTTTCTGTTTCACTGAGTATTCTTGCTGATCTGTGAACACATACACACACACAGATAGTGCTTGATTCATCATATGACGTCATATCATCACAGCTCAACATTTATCCACATCAGTAAATATAGAATTGATGTTGTTGCGTATTGTTCTGCCTTCCATATGAAGCAGGGCTTTGCACTGGAGTGAGTTGAGCACCAAGAGCAAAGACTGGTTTTCTATGCCAGAGTGAAAAATGAGTGCTACTGGGACAAATTCTAGAGCAAAGACAAATAACACCCAGATTTGCCAGTCAAAAAGGGCTTCCTCAGCCCTGGCACCATTAAAGGCATTTCTTGGCGAGCTTGAACCTGTGTCTTGTCTCCTTTACTGTTACCATCATACATTCTCTATTATTACCACATACCTTTTGATACAGTAATATATGATATTTTTTATTGCCTCCATAATGGTTCTCACAACTACATCAGTGTCTTTAATTGGGTGGTCAGTCCTAAACTTGTCCTTCACTTTATAAAGGTTCTCTAGAACTGTAAGAAGCTGGTTTTCCATGGCTCTACACCCTACACCATTGAGCTACTAATGCCTGAGATTCTTCACATTCCCTTGACTGGCCCTCCCTCCAGCACCTTATTGCACACATGAGTCACCAGAATTGCCTTTTCTCCCACCAGAGAGGTCATGTGCTGGAGACAAAGCTGAAAGTAGTGAAATCAAACAGAGATCTATTTCACATGGTTCCCAGCTTCACTTTAGGATCAGACCAATCTTATGGGGCTTGTTTTCTATTACAGTATAGGAAGAACACTCTCTGTGAGATCTGATGTCAGAATTAGAATTTCAAAGTACATCATCCTTTCTTATACAAAAATAGTATAGGGATAGAATGTACATACCCCAATATCATACAAGCCATCTATGAAAAACCCACAGCAAATATCACTCTCAATGGGGGAAAACTGAGGGCTTTTCCAGTAAGGTCAGGAAGCAGCAGGGATGTCCACTATCACCACGTGCTATTCAACATAGAACTAGAAGTCCTAGCCTCAGCAATCAGACAACAAAAAGAAATAAAAGACATCCAGATCAGCAAAGAAGTCAAGCTCTCACTCTTTGCAGATTATATGATATTTTATGTGGAACGACCCAAAACAGTTCACTCCAAAACTGTTACAACTCATGCAGGAATACAGTAAAGTGTCAGGATATAAAATCAATGCACAGAAATCAGTTGTATTTCTATACACCAACAGCAAGACAGAAGAAAGAGAAATTAAGGAGTCAATCCCATGTACAGTTGCACCCAAAACCATAAGATACTTAGGAATAATTTCTTTTCAAATGCTTTTACAAATCATTGTAGTTGGTCATATGGTTCTTTCCATTACTCCTTAATGTGGCAAGTACATTGATGGAATTTTGAATGTTAAACATACTCTGTATTTCTGGGAATCATCCTACTCCTTTTTTTAAAAAAAAGGATTCAGGTCTGTGAATCATCAGTCTTACACAATTCACAGGACTCACCATACCACATACCCTCCCCAATTTCCATAACCCAGCCACCCCAGCCCTACCACCTCCTTCCCCTCCAGCATCCCTCAGTTTGTTTCCTGAGATTAAGAGTCTCTTATGGATTGTCTCTCTCTCTGGTCCCATCTTGTTTCATTTTTTCCCTCCTTTCCACCACTACCCCCCCCACCCTGCCTCTGAAATTCTTCATATCAGAGAGATCATATAAAGCTAACCAAAGAAGCAAAGGATCTATACTCAGAAAACTATAAAGTACTCATGAAAGAAATTGAGGAAGACACAAAGAAATGGAAAAACATTCCATGCTCATGGATTGAAAGGAGAAATATTGTGAAAATGTCTATTCTACCTAAAGCAACCTACATATTTAATGAAATCCCTATCAAAATACCATCATTTTTTTCCAAATAAATGGAACAAATAATCCTAAAATTTATATGGAACCAGAGAATACCCCCAAATAGCCAGAGGAATATTGAAAAAGAAAACCTAAGTTGGCAGCATCACGATTCCAGCTATAATCATCAAAACAGGATGGTAGTGACACAAAAACAGGCACATATATCACAAGAAAGAAAGAAAAAAATAGATGTACCTATGTTTTCCAAAGATACCCAAATATTTTTGATCTTCACACTTGGTTCCATGGGATGGGAGTGGAGTTGGGGGGTCACCAGAGACAGTAGAGGAAAGCAGTGAATCACATCCAAGGAGAAGCTGATGTGCAAGCAGGAGACAGGGTGAAGGTCAAGGGAGAGGAGGACAGAGGAATGTACAAGGAAGTCTGTTAGAAAATTGAAAGACAGGGCTCCTGGGTGGCTCAGAGGGTTAAACCTCTGCCTTTGGTTCAGGTCATGATCCCAGGGTCCTGGGATCAAGCCCCATGTCAGGCTCTCTGCTGAACAGAGAGCCTGTTTCCAGCCTCTTTCTCTGCCTGCCTCTTTGCCTATTTGTGATCTTGCTCTCTCTGTCAAATAAATAAATAAAATCTTAAAAAAAAAAAAGAAAGAAAATTGAAAGACAAGCACTTAGAGAAGAGCAATATTTCCAAACAAGGGCAAGAAAGACACGTGTTTGGGGTATATAGTGACGGCTGGTTGTTGCTGGGGCAAATAGGGCTACTGACACCCATGCATGCATGAGCAGTCAATGCGTACATTTGTATCAGAGATTGTGGTTGGCGTTCATTGTAGTTGATCATAGAGGAAAAATATCTATCTTCATTGGTAGAAAATGAGATGTTTAGAATACTCAGACAGGAAATATAGATTTTAAGAGCTTATCATGTTCTGATACTAAATATCTGAGTAATGCATCTACTATAGAGTGAGACAGTATGTAGGCAAAAATGAAAGTTTTCAATTTTTCACTTCTTTTCATAACCTGGATAGGCGTATCCTTAACAGGTTGACTTCACCCACAAGTTCATGAATCAAGCACCAAGAACTGCACCTGTTCTCTCTATATGTCCACCTCCAAGGAGCAGAACTATTCATTTCCCTTTAGAGAATGCAGTTTAAGGGGCACATATGGAAGTCCTTGACAACATCCTATATACTCTTAAATAGGTGTACTAAATCCTTCTTCTAAAACTCACTGGATTTGCTAAATCTAATTCAAGATTATAGTCAGTGTCTTTTCTCTTGAAGGTTGTTATTGAAGATTGAAACAAGTTTTCTACACTCAGCACAGTTCAAAACAAAAATTTTCCCCCTGAGGCTCAAGGAGGTTTAACTGGATTCACTCAGGAGCCTCAAAATAACCACTGTTGTGAATTGCATGTGCTAACATGCTTTCAGTGGCTGTCACTGAATTAACAAGTGATTCCCTGTGGAAAGTGTGTGACTAGTTGGTCAGAATCCAAGTTGAGTCAGAGCAACTCACATGGGATGTAAAAGACCAGCAAACTTATAAATAAAACAAATGAACTACACAATCAATATTCTAGAATTTGACAGTTGGATTCTTTAATAACGTCCCAGTGAAGTAATTTTCAGAAAAAGAAAACTTGCTTTGGATATAATAACAACATATCTTTTGAAAGTAATAAAAGCATGTGAACTATTGCCCATTATGAATTTGTGGTTGACTACATTAGCAAAGCAGCTGAGGAATTCAAAGGAACAAGATGATTTTAAACTTATGAGAACATTAGGGGTTTGTATAATTTTTAAATCTAGGAAACTGTTGTGAAATGTACCTGGAAAAATGACCCACATTTTGATATTCCCACTGCACATATTCAGTTGTTCCTCAGAAAGAGGCCCTTAAGGCAACATCTTACATGTAAATGACAACTTCCCTATTTGCCTGTTTTCTACTCTGTCTCACTGGCTGGCCTATTGGACCCTCCACAGCAGGTCCCAGACTCATCCTTGTAATGTAACACAGAACCTACTGCAGACTGCAGCACCTCAAACTATAGAGTGTTCTGTGTTTCAAAATTCACAGTTGTGAATTCTGTTAGCCCATTCGCTCAGGATTAAGCTCTCTGAAAATAGAACTCTCGAGGGGTGCTGTGAACAGGGTGTTATAGAAAACTTTATTCTGTGTTGTTTGTTTCTTGGCCTTGAGCATCCAGTTACTTTCTAGCAATCATTCCTTTCTCCTCTGGGAAAAGAAGTGCTTCCTCACTCTCAGCTCATGTGTACCCAACATAGAAATGAAACTGGTTCAAGGTAGTCATGTGAGCCTTCAGAAGCAACAATGCTAAGACAAGTACTCAGGGAAAGTGGGAACTGCTTCTTCCTGCTAAAAGCAAAGAGGAAATTATGCACTACACATCTACCAGAATGGCAAACATGCAAGAGTGACAGCACCAAATGCTGGTGAGGAGGAGCAAGCTCATTCATACATGATTGGTGGAAGTGTGGACTGGTACAGACTCTGGAAAACAGGTTGACATCTTCTTCAAAAAGTAAATATTCACTGACCATGAAGGTTTGTCAATTGCCAATTGACTTCAACAGATACTAAAGTTAATTCAGAATGTGTGCTGTAAAGACACAAAAGTCCTTTTATATGTTTGTCGTATACATTTTTTTTTTCAGTAAACTTTGAAGTTTCAGTTGGGTCCAGTTGTGGACCTTTGTTTTAATTTTTGTTCTGTTTTGTTTCCTCTGGAGAGGTTCGACTCAATATTGTCAGGGTTAGGAGGCTTCTCATGGCAAAGGCTACTTTACAAGGTTTAAAGACCCTGAGCTTACATTGGGTTTGAATTATCTCCTTTACTGTGCCCCGGCTGCTTTAGGTATTTCCTCTACAACCCTTGGGATCAGGATCTTATGATGACAGAGGATGGGAAGTGGAGAGGTGCAGTGAAAGATCATGGGGCCAACAATCCAAAGGTGAATGCATTGAAACCACCTTCTGCTGCAGTTCCTTTTCATCCTGTGTTGGTCTCCTCTTATCTCTTTCTCTCTCCCCAAATTCCTTCAGTATTTTGGATTTCCAGTTGCATAAAGTCAGAATTTTGGTTTATGTTTCTGTTCAATCACCCAATCTTCTGAGTGGTTACAGGAAAAATTGGGGGTCTTAAGGGCCTGCCTCTTCCTCCAGAAAATTTCAGTCAATTTCATCATGGTCAGGGTCCACATCCAGTAGTCATTTCATCTATGATACAGACATGGGCAGTCAAGCACTGTGATCACTAGGTTAGTCTTTTGTTGAGCTGGAAGAAGTACAAAGCAAAGTACAGGCACTTTGGTTAGGGGTTTTACATTGAGAGAATAGTTAAGTACCAAAAGCTTTTCTGCCTGCTTCTTTATTTATACTCAGTGTCTGGGCCATGGGTTCCCTTGGATATGTACCCGGACATCCTTGGGAGTCAGGAGAGCCTACACAGTGCATCAAGGGGCAAAGAGCACAGGAAAAGAGATCTACTCTTGCCTGAACAATAACTATTTGGCCACTGGGGTGCTATGTTTAATTCTTCCAGGGTGGTGGTCTCCTAGAAAATCTTAAAAAGGACGATCTATGAGTCTGTCCTAGGAATGCACAATCACAAATTGTGGCTGACTCAAGCAGTCAGTGATGGTCATCAGGATACATTCATTAACCACAGTGACCTTGGTAATCAAGACTCAAGTGCTGACCAGTTAGGATGTTGGGTTGCTGCCATTTTCACATGTAGGAGATTCAGAGACCACCTGTCATGCAGGCCAAATCTTAAGGCAGGTCATGCTGTGGTAGAAATAACAGTTCTCATATTGTATTTTGGGGTAGGAAGAGATGACAACATGTGACACAGAGATAACACAGTGCCACATAAACCAAACTACAGGCCCACTAACAATCTGTGGATCTATCCCAGGTGCTATCACTGTATCACAAACCCAGTTATATAGCCAAGGAGAACTTAGTTCCCCACCCTAGGCTTATGGGAATAACTGAACACATGAAACACAACACAGGATAAATGAGATTGTCAGTAATTTATTAGTCACATATGCAAGAGTCTGTAGAGGAAGACACAGAATACCATGCAGGTACACACAAAAGCTACACTATGGAACAGAGTGACCAACCAAGGCTGTGGGAGGTAGGGTTGGTAGTAAGAAGAGAATGAGGTGACTCTAGTCCCACTGGAGTATGAGATTTATTTGTTTGAATAATTCAACAAGCTAGCCAGGGACTGAACCCACCACTAAAGGATAAATAGGACCTTCACATGGTCCATTTGATAGACTTGTTTGGCTAGGCAACCTTATTCTTGGGAGCAGAGTGGGTAGGAGGCCTTATGGTTAGGCCGTTCAAGGTCTTCTAATTTTGTCAGATGTCAAGGCATGCATGTTACTAATTTTAAGCCTTACAGAAGACCTGTAGCTTCCAGGTATAATTATAAACTGAGCTGCATACATAAAAGGGTGCATTAGAAATAGCTTTTACCAAATTCTATCTGAAGCACTATAGAATTGAGGAAAAGCCAATGTATCTCAAACTGTTACTACAATACACATAACCAATATTCTTGCACAATGTCCATATTTTGTCAGCATTTCATAATACAGGGAGATAATTAGTTTCTAATTCACCATAAGGCTAAAGCACTAGGGATTAACAGAACAGTCATTAACCAGACACTCAAACCCACTTCATTGCCCTTACTTGGACGAGGAGAGGGTCATGAACAATCAGGCATATCTGACTGGTGTGGGCCTTAGAAAAATAATGTTCTCATCAAGCACTTAATTTGTAACATTAGTCAAAGACAAGCTTCTTCACCTTAGAACCAGCACCAGGTATTTCCTGCATGCTTCATGTCCATTTCCCTATGCTAAAGCTAGGCAGACCTACCCAGTCATACACAGCTTTCTCTTCTTGACTCCAGAGTGAGCTGAGCCCCCACCCTGCAATGTTCTTAGCCTTTATTCACACACTTTTCATTCTACAGTGCAAAGACAGCCATCAATCGGTCAAGTAAAACAGTCTTGCTACTGCTTTTAATATCAATTTCCCTTCAAGCAGAAAAGTGGGCCATTGTGGAATGACAATTGAAGATGATGGAAATGAAAAATCTAATCACCAAAAGCCAGCACTCCACCTTCAACAAATGATAAAAAAAAAAGGAAATTCAATATATATTTTCCATTGGCACTGAAGAAGGACTCTACAGAGAAAACTTGGAAAGGATAATACCATACAGGTAGAGTAGCTATGGGACTACCCATAGGAAAGGAGAGAAAGCTAGTGGGATAACAATGGGAAAAAGCAGTTTATCTATGTCAGCTACCCTAGTGGGTCACCAGGAGCTTCATGTAGGCTCCTAGTTTTAAGAAGTGAAAGGAATATATCAGGGCCAATGCCTCTAAGTGGCCTCAGAAGAAGGATTTAACATGGAAATGATGCTTTTCTGTTAGCTCAAATTCTTTTAAATTAGAGAGTGTAAATTTAAGGTAATATGCACATTTATTTCTATATTTAAAAAAGGAAAACACCACCTTAGAATTATATAATGTAATCTGCCTGCCTCCAGTAAAACAGTTCTTAATTTGCACATTTCCTACCCATTGTGTTCTGTGACTTTAAAAATTTATGACCTTTGTACCACAAAGCCTGTCTAGGGGACCAACTGATTAGACAGACTTTCTGGCATCTGGCCCAGGCCTAGATGCTACTAGTTGTTTGCCCACCTTAAGCAACCTCCTGGAAGGTCCCTTCCTAGGTCTCCTTTTTTTTTTTTTTTTCCTAGCACATGGATTTTTGGAGCACTTCCTACATGTCTGAGGGATACTGTCTCTAGCAGGAACTGAATTCCTTCTCACAGGCCAGTTACAATGATGTGCATGTGCTTGAAAGGAACCCATGCAAAGACTGGGCTAACCAAGGGGAAACTAGGTATATCTCCCAGGAGTCTTGAGACATCTTGGTCTCATCCAAGGTGGCCTCATCAGAGACCTCAGTGTACTGCCAGACAGAAATTTGTATAAAAATGTGCGCTTCAAGGACATGCACAAAAGGACTCATGATAATCTGAGATTTAATCTGCACTGGAGCATGCTAGGCACTGGGACTACTATGTTGAGCAGTTCAATACTGCTCCAGCCTTCAGATTGCCCACAATTTGTAGAGGAAACTGACTCACAAAATAATCACAAAAGTACAGCTGTAATAGCAACTATAATAGTTCACATTGAAATATATTTGAGGCCCTAGAATCTTATCATCTGGAGGTTGACCTTATCTGGGAGGTCAGCCAGCTGTCACTAAAGCAAGCTGAGACCTCCAGGATGAGAGATAATGGACACAGTCAGATGGGAGAGGCATGAGCTTGAGCAAGTGCAAAGACTTTATGGTGGGGGAAATAAGACAAGACAAAACCAGATTTTAAACAACTGTAAGTCTACAGCACAGAGGATGCTGTTCTGGACCATGAGTGAAAAGGATTAGACAGGGTGGAATGTACAAACTCCTGGGATATTCTTCATAGCTGGTGCATCAGGAGGTCATGGAAGAGTCAAAACAAAGAGAAATAGGAAAAGGGGGTATATGAGGTTATGACAGCTGTGTGATTAGCAGATTAAATACTTGGGTGAGTACACCAGGGTGGGACCGCCAAAAGGGTATTGCAGGAGTGGCCTCAGGAATTCCTTCTATATATCTCTACCATGAGGAAATCCTGCCAAGGAGTGGAGGAAGTATGGACCCAGGTGGAAGGGGGAGTTGCTTATTAGCAGTCCTGAGCAGGGCACAAAGAATGGGGAGAAGAGATGGTAAAAATGAGAGAATAGAGTGGGAGAGAGAGAGGAAATGGTAAAAGGAAGAGGAGGAGAAAAGGGGTCTTGAATTAAAGGGGGAGTATTGAATCTCCTTCTTTTGATCGGCTGCAGAAGTGCTGGCTTCCAGGAGTTAAGTTTTTTGTTTCCATCATCTTTAATTGTTATTCCACAATGGCCCACTTTTCTGCTTGAATGGAAATTGACATTAAAAGCAGTAGCAGGACTGTTTTACTTGACCAACTAATGCTCTGCCTTTGAAATGTAGGATGAAAAGGGTGTGAATTAAGGTTTAGAATATCACAGGGTGGGGGCTAGGCTCACTCTGAAGTCCAGGGGAGAAAGTTGTGTATGACTGGATAGGTCTGCCCAGCTTTAGAATAGAGAAACTGACATGAAGAATGCACAAAATGCCTGGTGCTTGTTCTAAAGGGAAAAGGCTAGTTTTTTACTATTAAAAGTTCATTGCTTGATGGTAACATCCAAGAGGGGGAGGAGAAGAAGAAGTAGGGGTAGCTAAGGAGCTGTTTGTGCAGAAGACTACAATCTCTGTGCTAGAGGTTTGCATTTGGACACACAGGGATGTCACCTATGCAGAGGCAGGAAGGGTACAGAGTAAACATAGTGGTCTCTGGAGGGAGGCTGAAAAGGAAGAAAATCAGAGATGACTGACCTGGAAGATGACACCGCTTCAAGGAAAGAGACAGGGAGTACCAGCCAGAAACCAATGAACGTCTAAGATAATGTAGTGTCATAGAAGATGAAAAAAGAGAATATTTCATAGAGAAGAAAGAAGAGAGCAATGAGCCATGCCAGGTGGCTGTGATTTGCCAAATAAGACAAAGTTTTTAAAACATCCTTTGGTGGGAGGGAGCTGGGTGATTCAGTCAGTTAAATATCTGCCTTCAGGTTAGGTCATAATCTCAGGGTTCTGTGAGGCAACCTGCTTTTACTTCCCTCGGCAACTCCTCCTGTTTGTGTATGCTCTCTCTCTCAAATAAATAAATAAAATCTTTAAAAATAAGTAAATATATGGGCCACATTTACTTTATTCATTCATCTGTTGAAGGGTATCTTGGCTATTTCCATAGTTTGACAATTGTGGCCATTGCTGCTATGAACATTAGGGTACATATGGCCCTTCTTTTCACTACCTCTATCTTCATGGCAAATACCCAGTAGTGCAATTGCAGGGTTATAGAATAGCCCTGTTTTTAATTTTTTGAGGAATCTCTACACTGTTTTTCAAAGTGGCTGCACCAACTTGCATTCCTGCTGGAATATTACACAACCATCAAAAAGATTGAACGCCCAACATTTTTATTAACATGGATGGGACTGGAGGAAATTATGCTGAGCGAAATAAGCCAAGAAGAAAAAGTGAATCATCATATGGTTTCATTTGTGGAACATAAGGAATAACATGGAGGACATTAGGAGAAGGAAAGGAATAGTGAATTGGGGTAAATCAGAGGGGGAGACTGTAGACTCTGAGAAACAAGCTGAAGGTTTTGGAGGGGAGATGAGTGGGGCATAGATGAGCCTGGTGGTAAGTATTAAGGAGGGCACATGTTGCATGGAGCACTGGGTGTGGTGCATAAACAATGAATCTTGGAACACTGAAAAAATTTCTTAAAAATTAAAAAAAAATAGGAAAATCTAAAATAAATAAATAATAAATAAATAAAAAATATAAGCATCCTTTGTGTATACCATGTTAACAGCAGCATGAGTCACAATAGCCAATGGGAGAGAGCAGCTCAAGTGACCTTCAAAGGATGACCAATAAAGACTCTGTCATATACATGAAATGAAACATTATTCAGCCTTGAAAGGGAAGGAAATTCTGCATGATACAACATGGATGAACCTTGGGGACATTATGCTGAGTGAAATAAACCATCACAAAAAGACAAATACCATATAATTCTGTTTATATAAAGTTTCTAGAGCAGTCAAACTGAGAGACAGAAAGTAGAGTGGTGGTTTCCAAGGAATGGGGGAAGGAGAGACCAGGAGCTAGTGTTTAATAGGATAAAGTTTCAATTGGGGAAGATAAAAAAGTTCTGGAGGAGCGCCTGGGTGGCTCAGTTGGTTAAGTGACTGCTTTCAGCTCAGGTCATGATCCCAGAGACCCAGGATCGAGCCCCACATCCGGCTTCCTGCTCAGCGGGAAGCCTGCTTCTCCCTTTCTCATCCCTCTGCTTGTGGTCCCTCTCTAGCTGTGCTTCTTTCTGTGAAATAAATAAATAAAATATTTTTTAAAAAAAAGAAAAAAAAAGAAAAAGTTCTGGATAGTGGTAATTGTTGCACGACATTGTAAATATACTTAATGCCACTGAATTACACATTCAGAAGTGTTAAAAATGGTCAATTCCATGTCTTGTTCTTTGTTGTTTTTTTTTTTAACCACAACAGAAAACTAAACATAAAATGGACTTACAAATAAAGAGGGCATTGGTGACCATAGCAAACAGATTTGACAAGGGGATATTTCAAAACCTACCTGAAAGGGGGTATTTGGGAGATAGTGTCAGTAAGACAATTCTACTGAAATTTTCCCTGGTAAGGAGAGGGGAAGCTGGCTGGGTTAATGCTGATTATGAGTGTTTTGTTTTGTTTGTTTTGTTTCCCATGGGAGAGGCTTGAACACACAGGCAGTATCCAGGTGTGAGGGTATGGATAGTTCAAGACCCCTGAGGAGGCTGGGAATCAGGACACAGGCAAGCAATTAGATGGAGCAAGGGATGCAGACAGGCAGAGTGAGGGCTGTTTGTATAAAGAGGAGGAAATTCTGATCCCATGGCCCTTATTTCCCTCACAGTGTATCATTTATCAGCAGCTCCACTGAAACACTTTTCCCTTTGTACAATCCCATTTTGCATGCAGTACACAATATCAGAAGAATGGCTCAAGATGAGGGCTTTAGCTTAAAAAAGAGAGGATGAGGTTGGTATGTGAGATTCCACACAGAACCCAGGTCCCCATCCCTTCCCCTCACCTCCTTTGCAGGGAAGATGAGCACTTTTGGAGGAGGTTGAGGAATAGTACTTTGCTATGAAGTGTTGATTTGCTGCCCTGGAGGAAGTTGTCCAGAGAACAATTGCTACCATTTTGGAGTCTCTCTTCCAAACTAAGAAGTAGATATGAGGAGGACCCAACCCCAGTAGATGGTGGCCCTCTTCACTTCCTACAGTAGGAGTCACATGGTTGGCCCATCACACTCTAAGTAGCTCAGGCATCTTCTCTTGCATGCTGTTTATGGGTGGCTGCTAGAAGCCACTTGTATATGCTCTTCCTTGCCATCCCCATAGAATTCTGAGCTGGGACTTTCCTCACACCAGAGTATTTGGGGATAAAACTTGCCTCTTGGCTTAAGGTGAGTAGGGTTGAATATGCCAGGTACAGAGATAATGCTTTCTATCCACCCACACTCAGGCCTTGCCCATGCTTGCTGCCTTTGTCTTCAGTGGATATCTCCTCTGAAGAAGTGGAGAAGGGCAGCATTCTGTCATTCCTAGGTCCTGAAAAAATGTTTTAATAACAGCTCACTATGTCATTGTGTCTTACAGAGATTAGAAAAGAGGTTTATCCTAAAACCTTCAAACAAGGATGTCTGAACAAACCCACATTCCCCTTGTTTTAGGGGCTAAAAATTGCCTAAGAACACATTTTTCATCTTTTTAATAAGTACAAAGAGAGATCTTCCAAATTGTATGGTATCCCAGAACTGCTAGGGCCTTATACATAGGCTATTATAAACATAGGTCTTTATTCAGCTTGTGGTGGGCCATAGACGAGGTAGCACTGGGCTGAGATTTCTGACTCCTCATTCTAATAAGAACAAGGAGTTAATAAGAAGGATACTATCTGTGCTGTCTTGTCCCCAGTGCTTTGCATCATTTGGTAAATAAGCCATCCCTATCCTCTTTTGTGTTGCAAGGCAAAGAGTGATAATATGCATAGGAGTTGATTAGAAGTTTAAAGTCAGATTATTTCTAAAAATAACCAAGTATGTTATCATCATCCTATGTTAACCATATACAAAGGCATCTCCATACAGATGACCATCTCCAAATTTGCTGAGTTCCAGGAATCTGTGAGTGGGCATAGCACTGAAAGTTTCTTGGGTCATCTCAACACTTATTCTTTGCACTGAGAGAGTGAGCCATTTGTTTGATACTTGTGATATACTTTGATCTCTGTGATTGGTTAGCTGTCAACCATATGTCAAGTCCATCCTAGGAAATTGAAGCCTGAGATTAGCTACAGTGAGTTGGTAAGATGGAATTCTAAAGCCAAATTCTCTGAGTTAAAATCCTGGGTCCATCATTACTAGTTGGGTGACTATGGACAATACATTTCAATTCTCTAGTCCCAGTTCCCTTATTGGTAGTTTGAGAATATAATAATACCCAAGATCTCTTGGAATAGACAAATGTTAAAACACTTAACATGGGGCTTAGCACATTCAGTAAATGTAGCTGCTTCCCACATGGTTATGATATTATATGTTGTCTCTGTTTCTGGGAACAATGGGTATTTACTAACTGTTCAAGACATTGATTATGTCATTCTCTGACTTGTGAGGAAAAGGGAAATTTCTTCATCTTTCACGAATGTCTGTGCTTTTATGGCTTCCTCTCTGAGCTCTGGAATGTATCTGTGATGGGAATGAAAATGATTAGCAAGCTCCTGAGGCCATGAAGATCCATATGCTGGGATCATGTCTGCCTTGAGCCTGGCACAGCAGTATGAACCCAGCTGGAGTCCCCAGAAATAGGACGAATATTCATCCATACTAAGGATGTGCATAACTGTATGTTTTAAGAAGCTGTAAGTCTGTAATGAAAGAATTGAACTCTATGGGCTCTCTAATCTAAACATGTACACTCAGGGAAAGTACTGTTTTCATAAGACCCATCATACTTGTTGATTGTCCCCAGGTTCCATCAGGCATAAGGGCCACTTAAAGTCCTTGGATTTACTGAGTATTATAAAAATTTTATTTCTCCCTCAAATTATTCTATAAGTTTAATGAAATACAAATAAAAAATTCCAACTGGAGTTTTTAAAATTATATAGAAGAATAAATACCCATGAAAATCCAAGTAAATTTGGCAAATACAATTGTAAAGAGTGTATGTAAAATATTATGATGTTAATTTTTTAATATTAAGCTACCAAATATGTTTTGAATTGCAGGTATCTCTGAATTTTAAAATGTTTTGTATTAGGTTCAGAAAGAAATATTTTGCATAAGAATAGCACATATTAATGTCAGGAAACATTTCAGATCCTGCTAAGAAGCAGGTTCCTCTGTCTTGAGAAAAGGAGATGTTCAGCTTTGAGTCCAAAGAACAGTGGAATAAAAACACAATACCACAATTTTAAATGTGAATGGACAGGCAGCAACTTCCCACTTTGTGTTAAATTTTGAAATTCCTCACAATTAATCTTCATAAGGTGTATCATTACACCTGTATATAAACACAGAAGCAGGAGGTATAGCTAAGAATTTCACAAAAGATGGCTGGAGACTATTTTTCAGAGCCAGGGCTCTGAAATCAGAGTCTGGACAAAAGTCTTATAATCTATGACCATACCTCACTTCTCCAGGAATTATCATGAAAAAAAATCCCAGTTTCTTTTTCCTTTGCACAGCAATTTTTTGAAAAATGTATGTATGGACTGAATGGTGTGTGTGTGTGTGTGTGTGTGTGTGTGTGTGAGAATGATAATCAATTGTCTTGTTCTTCATCTGCTCTGCATCCCACCCACCACATGCTAAGTGGAATCAGCATACATGGCAGGATAGGGATACAAAAAATGGAGGGAAGAGGGATTCATCCAGGATAATCTCAACCTCCTCCCTTATTAGTCTGAGCCACTCAGAAGGAAAAGAATTAATCCACCATTTATAGGCATTTGGGGGGGGGGGCTTTATGTGTCACACTCTAAGGAATACAAATAAATGCCAAACTTGGTTCATAGTCTAGAGAGGACCTTATAAATAAAATGATCATTTGCCACACCTGGCAGAAACTGATGTGTGCCACATCTCATTGACTCAGATCTGGAAATGTCTTAAGAGCATCATGGTCATGGTTCCAAATCTGACTGAGCATCAGAATCCCAGAGATACTTTTTAAAAATATTGATTTCCAAGACCCAACCCAGAGGTACTGAATCAGGATATGTGGATGAGGCTCCATGCTGTCATACCATAATATGAAAATGTCTAGCTTTTAATCAAAATCATTCATCATACCAATAACCAGGTAGATCTCGCACTAAGTGACAAAAAAACAGTCAAAAGATTTCAACATTGAAATGACAGAGATATTAGAACTATCTGACAAATTAAAAAAACAGGAACATAAAATTTCTTTAATGAGCAATTACAAATATGCTAAAACAAATTTTAAAACAAACAAACAGAAAACTGCAACAAAGAAATAAAAGTTATGAAGAGGAGCTAAATGGAAATCTGAGAACTGAGAAACAAAATAACCAAAATAAGAAGCATGATAAGTGGGTTCAACAGCAGAATGGAGGAGACAGAGAAAACAATCAGTGAATTTGAAGAAAGAACAATAGAACTGCCCAATGTGAACAGAACATAAATAGACAAATGAGCAAACTTCAGGGAGCTTTGGAAGAAACCACAATAAAAGTTGTAACATTTATATCATTGGAATTCTTCCTTACTGCCTGCCAGAGTGGAAACTGTGATTCCCACATGGTCTCCGCTGACACTGCACGGGGGCTGGGGGGGTGGGGGGGGTGGATGGGGGGATGATGATGGTGGTGATATTAAGAAGTAAGGTCTTGGCTTCCCACATGGGGTAATCTATGACAGCCTCTTGAGAGTGGAAAACGCAAGCTACCCACAGGGTCCTTGCTAGTAGGACGGGGTAGGGCCATAGTTTTGTGGCATTTGGCAGAAGTGAAACATTGATTGTCTAAACATTTTCTCTTACTTGGCTGCCCTTTCCTTGGTCCTTGGGCTTGGGGCCCTTTTTAGTCTGTGCTCATTCTTGATTCTATTTTTCCGGCTTCTCCAAGATATAGTCTGGGACATAAGAGGTAAAAGGAAAACCCAGAGAACGTACCACCATGTTCTTGGAGTGTCAACTTTCCTGACAGGTCTGTCTTCTTCTTTTTATCTTTCAGAGCCTTTTCTCCTTCTCCTTTCTCCTTCTCCTTCTCCTTCTCCTTCTCCTTCTCCTCCTCCTCCTCCTCCTCCTCCTCCTCCTCCTCCTCCTCCTTCTTCTTCTTCTTCTTCTTCTTCCCTTCTTCTCCTTCTCCTTCTCCTTCTCCTTCTCCTTCTCTTCTCCTTCTCCTTCTCCTTCTCCTTCTTCGTCTTCTTCTTCTTCCTCGTCTTCTTAATATTTGTTGTATTTAGTAGTAGAAATACAGAAAAGAATACTCCATTTTCTTGGACATGGAATTTAAGATACTTTTCAGATTAGAAAATTGAGATACTTTTCAGAATATAAATTGTATTCTTCCCTAGAGTTTGTAAGAGATTATCCTCTAATGGGGTCATTTTTCTTCTCCCTTCCATTCCCATTGACAGTCTTGACTCACTGCCAGGAGCCCTTTATAGTTTCACTTTTTATCAGAAAAAAATAGGTCATTTTATTTAATTCTGAAGAGAAATATACTTTATTCTAACAATGAAAACAAATTTTCAAATATGCACACATTCCTCAGAATACTGTTCTTGGGAGAAACTGAAGGACATACCTTTTTTCCATCCTCTGAAAAACTACCTTCCTTAAAGGTCTCCATTATTTTCAAAAGTCAAGGCTGTACTTGTTAAATCAAACAATAAATTGTCCTTATCACCACAATACTAAGAAGAGATTCTCATAAAATTTGGGAGCTGCACACCCCAAAAGACTGTGATATTAATTTTCTTACAACTTAAAGGAACTTACAGTGCATCATTTTAGTGTGACCCACCTTTAGTAATAATGTTTTTCTGCCTTTGACTCTAACTTTCTGGTTTATAGGACTTCACCATGACCTCACCCAGGCTCATGATGAGTCAGGAAGGGTCTACTATACACTGATAGAGAATCTCAGATAATAAGAGCTATCTGACCTCATAGTAACACAGACAGGAGTTTGGACTGGAAAATATTTTCTTTCAACAATTCAGAGGTCTTTGGCCACACTCAGTCTCTCTATATATAGATCCAAGTTAAACTCACCTCTTTTCTGTCTTTGTACATCACTGGTTTTCACCTGGGTTCTGTTTTTCCCCCTAGGATACATCTGGTTATGCTTGGAGACATTGATGATTGTCCCAACTGGGAGCACACTACTAGGTAAAGACCACACATGCTATTAAACATCTCACAGCACACAGGACATCCCCCACCACGAAGAAATACCAGATTCAGAATAGTGGCAGTGTTGAGATTGAGAAACTCTGATATACACAAATATTTAAGAACCTGTTTATATGAAGATTGTTCCATAGTACAAGCTATGCACCACCTAGTGACATTTCTCAAATTGAGGTTTTTGTTTTTTGTGGGGGCAGAAGGTACATTTGTTTTCAACAACCTCCAAAAGAGAGGAGAGAACATGGTCTAACAATTTGGCAAAATCTCTAAGATATACCCCCCTCTTGGAGATTTGCAATGCTCATGAACATTTATAAACAGACAAGTTGCTGAAACAAGAAATATTTCTATTTGTTTAACACACCATTTTCCTAAATTACATGCCCACTGAATTTTTGTTCTGTGAAAACAAATTAGCATACAATGACCTTTAGGCAATGTTTCAACTTGAGATTTCTGAAAGGAATGGTTGTCATCAGTATTTAAGTGTGTTAAGAAAATTTTCATTTTAACACCTTTAAGAACACGCAAGTACTGCAAAAGAAGATAAAACCTTCAAATATGGAAAGCATATTAGCCTTAACTTCAAACTTCTATTAAAATTCTATTGTAAAGGAGAAAGTAAAACCTCAACATCTCTGATGATATTTTCTGTCTTTAAAAAAATATGTATTGAGATCACAGTACCATCCTAAGAAAGATATTATTTGAGCATGTCCTTCAAGATTCTAACATAAACAGGCTGCACCCTCATAAAACAATAGTATTAAAATCTCTAAAGGTTTATTTATGTATTTATTTTTAAATGATTTTACTATGGTAAAGTCCCAGCACAATTCAGAGAAACAAAACAAACTTGAAATCATACACCATTCTAGAAAGCAAAGGAATATGTTCTATCCTCTTAGAGAATATCTTCATGTCTATACATATGGGGCAGAAGCAGTTTTATAATAATAGGATCTGATTATTCTCCTATTGTAAGACTTATCACTTTTTTAAGTTAAACATTTTGCCAACATCTTTTTAGAGTCACTAATCATTATAAATCTTTAACCATCTTTTTAATGTCTATGTAATATTCCAATGTATGTGCAACCTGAAATTAATTTGGTAATTTTGAAAATTATTGTTTCACACTACTCAATATTACAATGCCTTACTTAACATCTTGCTTAATTCTTTTTTTATTTCAGCAAATTTTTCTATAAGACAATGACTGACTCAAAATATGAAGCTTTTATACTTTGATACATATTAAAATTTCTTCATACCATTTGATGTGGAAATGTTGGTTGGGGTTCAGAGCTGATGGCCAAAAAGAATTATTGCGATGTATGTAAAAATGTGTTTCATTAAAGCATGGAGACAGGACCTGTTGGCAGAAAGGGCAGAAAGTGGGGTTTTGAGGAGCAATTGATAATGTACTTTGGAGTTAGGAGAGGTAAAGACAAAGAGAGGTTTCCAAAGTAAGACAGTTGGGAATTTCCTACAAGAATGTCTTACTTTGCCTGCCTCAAGTATTTGTAATGGTCTGCAGGTCATGTAATTTCCTGAATATGTATTGCCAGCCCTTTCTGGCTTGCCAGGTTTCTGTGGATAGGTCTGACGTTATTCTGATGGTCCTCCCTCTATAGGTAAGTGATCAATTCCCCCTAA
>PITA01013978.1:22432-55491 GCA_004023965.1 Spilogale gracilis
CTCTCTCTCTCTCTCTCAACTCCTTCGGGGATTCCAATAATTCTGATATTGGAGCATTGCATGGCCTCATTTATTTCCCTTATTCTGTTTTCATGGGATTCTAACTGTTTGCTCCAAGACTTCTCTTGCTCCTCCTTCTTAATCCATCTGTCTTCTAAATCACTGATACGATCTTCAGCTTCACTTACTCTAGCTGTTAGTGTATTTAAATTAGATTGCATCTCATTAATAGCCTTTCTAACCTTGGCTTTCACTTCTGTTATTAGGGCTTCCATTTTGAGACTAATGTTCTTTTCCAAATTAGCCATTGCTTGGACAATTGCTGCTCTGAATTCCATTTCTGTCATATTGTTTATGTTCATTTCCAGTAATTCTCTGACCGGGATTGCAGTCTCAGGGTTCTTCTGTTGGATGTTCCTTCTCCGAGTCATTGTGGCGAGGAGTGGTTGAGGGGGTGTATAGCTAAATATATCATCCAATGTCCAGGTGAATTGGTCGCTAGTAGGTTTTGGAGCAATCAGAATTCACCACTGAAAAGGAAGAAGAAAAATAAAAAGAGAAGTGGAGAAAGGAAGCAAGAAAAGAAACCCCTGCCAAAGTGGGGCCCAGTGGTAGGACTTATATGGTACAAAACTACTACAGGGTAAAGAAAAAGACAATCAAGAGTAAATGAAGAAATCAAAAAGCTAAGCCCAATCTGAATGACCCCCAAAACCAGTATTTATACAATACAAAGGCAAAAACAATTACACAGAAACACTGACAGACTAGGGTGGGAAGATGAGGGCAGACACTCCTTGTGGGCAAGGAAAGTATTTCAGATCCTCCCGAGTTTGTCTTGTTATTATTGTTGGAGGAGCCCACTTTCTAGAGATATAGGGAGATTAGAACTGGTTGTATATAGGGGTAGTATTGAATAGGGATGTAGGATTGAAGCTTATAACTATATGTATATTAAAAGAAAAAATAAAGGAAAGAAGAGAGAAGAAAGGGGAAAAACAGATAAGAAAACAAACAAGAGGCAACAAACAGAAAACACAGGTATGTGTTTGAAAAAACTTCAAGGTAAAAAATTGTTAGAGAGTGTTGTATTAAGTATCATGTTGTGATAAAAAGTGGGTTAAAAATTAAAAGAACAAAAAACATGAGAATGAATTTTTAAGTTTAAAGTGGAAATTTTAAAATCAAAATAGAAAAAAGTTAAAAAAGCAAATCAGATGAAAAACTGTATCAATAAAGCATACAGCTTTGGGGGCAGTACCACGAGTTTAATATATTGCCTCCCTCCCATGTTGGGGTTTTACAATTTGGGTGTTGACCTCTTGTGCTTCTCACTTGTCTTCTGGGGGCAGGGCCTGCTGCACTGTTTTCAGTCCCTTCTACCTGGGCTGCATCTCTCCCGCCCCCCTTCCTAGGGACTGGAGTCTATAGCAACCAGGTTGTTAGGGTTTAGTTCTATGGAGGTTTTGTTCTTTTGCGGCTTTTTGCAGCTGTTCAGGAAGTTGAGTCAGAGCAAGATATCTGCACCCAGACCTCCTTCCTAGAGAAAGTCCCAAAATAGCAACCCTCTGGACATGAGGGGGCCCCAAAGCCAGGCAGGCGCAAACGCTAGTTGATTCCTGTCCAAAGACCCCGCTTGTTGTTTCACTCCTGTGCCACAGAAACTGCAACTGATTTTGGGTCGTGCAACCTTGTCTGTGTCCAAGGAGTCTGTGGTGACCCCCATGCAGGAGGGACTGAGGTCCCGCGGACCTGCACCTCAGACTCAAGTCTACAAAATCACCTTCCCTGGGGGGTCCGTGCCTGGCCCACAGGGTGGAGAAAAGCAGCAGAGGAAAGAAGAAAAAAAAAAAAAGGAAAAAAGCAGCAGAAAAATAGACTCTGCTCCCCTGGCTCAGTCGCGCGGGACGCACTTTCTCTCCACAGATCTATATCCCAGTTTCCCTGACTGCTCCTCAGGCACTCCGTTTTTGTTTACTCTGAATCAGACCATAATCGGCTGTTGTTCCCCAAACAGAGTACTTTCCTGCTGGGGTATTGCCTTTCAATGGGTCACCTCTGCCGGCTTCCTCCCCCATGCCCCTTGTCTTTGGATATCCCTCCATCACTCTCACCCCACTCTACCTCTTTACCAATGCTCTTTGTTCCCCATAGTGACCCAGAAGTACAAAATATCACATTTCAGGCTGATTTCATGGGTGCTCAGAGTGTTCCTGTAGTGATTTTTGCAGGAATTGAGCTCACTTCAGGGGACTCCCTGCAATGGGGTCACCCGGCCTTCCACCACTTCCAGCGTATACATTTTAACAATAGTATTCCAATCCATAAGCATGGAATATTTTTCCATATATTTATATCTTACTCTATTACTTTTATAAATATTCTGTAGTTTTTAGAGTACAGAGCGTTTACCTCTCTTTTTAGGTTTATTCTTAAGTATCTTATGGTTTGGGGTGCAATTGTAAATGGGACTGACTCCTTAGTTTTCTCTTCTTTCTGTCTCTTTGTTAGTGGATAGAAATGCAACTGATTTCTGTGCACTGATTTTATATCCTGTCACTTTGCTGAATTCCTATATGAGTTCTAGCAATTTGGGGATGGAGTCTTTGGGTTTTCCATCTGAAGTATCATGTCATCTGTGAAGAGTGAGAATCTGACTTCTTTACTGATTTAAATGTCTTTTATTTATTTTTGTCTGATTGCTGAGGCTAGGACTTGTAGTACTATGCTAGACAACAGTGGCAAGAGTAGCTATCCCTGTCCTAGTCTCAGTTTTTCGCCACTGAGAATATTTACTGTGGGTTTTTCCTAGCTGTTTTTTTGTTTTTTTTTTTTTTAAGAATTTGAGGTATGTTCCTTCTGTCTCTACACTACTGAGAGTTTTCATCAAGAAAGGATGCTTCATTTTGCCAAATGCTTTTTCTGCATCAGTTGAGAGGATCATATGGTTCTTGTCTTTTCTTTTGCTAGTGAGATTTTTCATGTTGATTGATTTGCAAATCACTTGCAGCTCAGGAATAAACCCCATTTGGTTGTGGTGAATAATCATTTTAATGTACCGCTGGATTCAATTAGCTAGTACTTTGGTGAGAATTTTAGCATCTATTTTCATCAGGGATATTAGTTTCTAATTCTCCTTTTTGGTGGGGTCTTTCTCTGGTTTGGGGATCAAGGTAATGCTGTCCTCATAGAACAAGTTTGGAAATTTTCCCTCCATTTCTATTTTTTGTAACAGCTTCAGAATAGGTATTAGTTCTTTAAATGTTTAGTATAAGTCTTCTGGGAAGCCATCTGGTCCTGGACTCTTTTTTGTTGTGAGATATTTGCTTACTGCTTTGGTTTCCCTGCTGGTTATGGGAATGTTCAGGTTTACTATTTCTTCCTATTTCAGTTTTGCTAATTTATAAGTTTCTAAGAATTCATCTATTTCTTCCAAATTGTCTAATTTGTTGGCATATAGTTGCTTATAATATGTTCTTTTAATTGTTTGTTATTTCCTTCATGTTGGTTGCAATCTCTCCTTTTTTATTTATCAGTTCATTTGTGCCCTTTCTCTTTTCTTTTTGATGTCTGATGAATTCAATCCAATTTATCATTAAAGAGCACTTTAAAGTTTTAGGTTACCAGAGACTTTGAAAGCTATCAATAATAACCCATGGAAATTTTGAGACCATCATTTTCAGTCATCTTTTTGTTACAAATTTCAACAAATATAATACATTTATTTGACCTTTAGTCAACCTAGATAAAGGAACAGTTCATATTTAATGCTGATAACTCTAAAGACATGACTGTCTTAATTAAACCAACAAACTTAAATTTAAATACTGAATTGTGTCCAATAAATACTTGCATCCACTTAAAGATCAATCAGTTTGTTCCCCATTGTCAAGTTTTACCTGGGACACTGCTGGGGAAATCTGAAATGGGTGACATAAATCAAATGGGTGTTTTTTGCTCCTGGACAGTGAAGGTAGAAGGAGGAGAAAATGATGCTGGAAGCATCCAGATGGTATAGAAGACAGTTGTGTAGGCCATACCTTGGTGGTGAGGAAATAGGAGGGGTGGGGATGGCAGAAAAGGTAAGGTGCCATAGTCTAAAACTTGTCAGCTCAGACAAATGAGCAGACAGGTTTTTTTTTTCCCCCACCAGAGTCAAAATAGGCAATCAATGTCAGATCAGACAAGGCAGGAAACTTCCCTGAAACAGAAAGAGCGTCAGCAGTTCTTGGGAATATTTCATAAAATCTCTATCCTGAGGCAGACTAACCAGAGACAGTTGGCTCCAATTATAGCCATTAACCCAGGAATTGAATAAGGGAGAAGCCCCCACATATAGCCAGAGTAACTTGAGTCTATTAGGAGGAAGAGTGAGAGAGTCAGCACTCCCTTCATCAGGGATGACCTATGTTTCCTCCAGTAGCCTGGATATTACCTAGAGGAAGTCTATTTAGATAATCATTGCCCAATAATATTAGGAGGTGTTTAAGAGCCAAATATATTCAGGTAAATACAATTTGCAAGAGGGCCTTACGTTGGGGTCCTAATCCAGAGACATGAAGATTTGAACATAGGAAAACTGTTCATTTGCCCTGTTTCTTTCTCTTTTTTAAAAATATTTTATTTATTTATTTGACATAGAGAGAGATCACAAGTAGGCAGAGAGGCAGGCAGAGAACGAGGAGGAAGCAGGCTCCCAGCTGAGCAGAGAGCCTGATGTGGGCCTTGATCCCAGGACCCTGAGATCATGACCTGAACCAAAGGTAGAGGTTTTAACCCACTGAACCACCCAGGCACCGAATTTTTGCCCTGCTTCTTGCAAAAGAGATCTAATTTATAGATCATACTGAAGCTTAATATCCTATTAATGGGCCATTTTTCCTCATCCCCTAAGGAGTATTGAAGCCATATAGAGATACCCCCCCAAAAATAATTGTTTTTTAAATTTCCTTAAATCTTACAACTTAAATTGTTTCCAGTGGACTAAAAGGCATCCTTGGGGACTGATATAGAATCTCCATACTCCTAGAAAAGTAGAGTCTGTCCAATACCTAGAAAACCCCCTGACTCTCAGCTGGCATCCCAAACACAGGGTATGCCTGAGGTTCCTGGTGTCAAAGTGACCTGAGGTGTCCCTTGAACAAAAGTGCTATGATCACTGCCCTGCCATAAAGGCTCTGTAGGAGGTAGGTCAACCTTCCCCCAACTTCCCCATCACATTCTAGACTACAGTGGGTACCAGCATATGGACTGGGTTTGTCTTGCTGTGAAGGCCATACCATGAAGGCCATGTTGCATGTTGGCTTGCCTTATCATGAAGGCTGTGAAAGAACTGTCATTTCTAACCCACAGGAAAGAACAAAAACATTTTAAAGGAAGAAATTACCCATTTTTGTAATTTAAGTAGTTAGTAGCAGGTATTGATGGAAAACCATAAAGATAGTGTGCCATCATGATCTAAGCCACATTCCTTTTTTTAAGTATTGTATTTATTTATTTGACACAGAGAGAGAGAGATCACAAGCAGGCAGAGAGGCAGGCAGAGAGAGAGGAGGAAGCATGCTCCCTGCTGAGCAGAGAGCTCTATGCCGGCCTTGACCTGAGGACCCTGAGATCATGACCTGAACCGAAGGCAGAGGCTTTAACGCACTGAGCCACCAAAGCGCCCTCTGAGCCACATTCTAAAACATGCAGTCTTTACAGCCAACTTCTCTAGGAAACGGTCCTCAATTATGCCTTAATTTAATTGGGTACTGGTTTTGGCAGGTTCTGAGTGGAGGTCCTGTGGCAGAAGCAGTTAGACCAGAGATGTCTACCATTGAGGAGAAAACTTTCCATGGGAGTCTTAAGATCAGTGGCCATGTGAGTCACTTAGATGGCTGTCCCAAGCCCAAGACAGACAACTTTGTAGAGGGACAGTAATAAAGAGAAGGCATCAGGTTTCTGGGTCTTATTACCATTCTGGCCAAGGTACTAACTACAAACCAAAAGGCAGGATTTCTCCTCCCTGTACAGTAGCCATGGGCTACGGGAATGCAACCTGAGCAACTGACATGCAAGTGTTTCAATAAGGCCATACTCTGTGAAATGAAAGTAAAGAGAGAAAAGAGGAAGTGCTCACCAATTTTGCACCAAGACTCATGGTCCAGATGAGAAGATTCATAGCCCCACCTTGGGCACTAAAATGATGTGGGAATGTTGGTTGGGGTTCAGAACTGATGGCCAAAAAAGAGTTCTTGAAACACCTTTGGTGCAAAAATTTGATTTTATTGAAACATTGGGATAGGATCATAGGCTGTCCTGGGGTTGTGAGGAGCAGTTGATTGCATTTTGAAGTTAAGTGGGGTAAAAACAAAAGAAAGCTTCTAAAAGGACTTTCATATGCTAAAGAAGACACAGGATCCTGGAGGTCTAGCTATTTTTAAGCTATGGTTATTTTCCCCTCTAGTAAAGTATTAAACATTGAGACAGCTGGGAGTTCCTGGAGGCTGTCATACTTGGTCTGCCTCAAGTATTTGTCAGTGAGCTACATATTATAAGGAAATTTAATTTCATCTACAGTACCATTGTCAATACTGGATTAGGTCAATGATATTTAATCTTTGTCATTCTGATGAATAAAAACTAATATCCCGTTTTTATTTGAATTTGTTTCATTGTATACTTCCTGCCAGTACCTGAAATTGACTTCAGAAAATACAGAAGTGAATATATACCCAGTTCTTATTAATTATTAAGTAGCTTTTTTTTTCCTTAGTGAAGCCCAGTTACTCATTTAAACCACATACTTAGTCAGTGCCACAACTGACACTGTACCCACTTTCCTAGAGCATCCCTCATGGTGAAGGAGCTCATCTTCACCTCCAAAGCCTGACTGTATCTTGACAGCCCATTGGGTGCCTTGGATGTCATAAGCCTCAGGGAGCCATTTACTAATGCTCTATAACCTGATTGTAGCCTATCCTGAATGGCCAAATACTAAAAATCAAATTTCCATGGACACAGCCAATGATCATCTTTGTGAAACTGATTTTGGAATATCCAAATAAGTATATCAAAAATTATAATTATAATGATAATATCATTATTATAAATTTGAGTAGTTATACTTTAAAAGCTTGTAATTATGCTAAGGAATATTTGTATACTTTCTGGATCACTATACTAAGTATTTGTAATATCAAGTAGACACTCACTTTCAACTCACTCAAAAAAAAAAGTCACAAATTTTTGGATCTGTGGCAGAATATAATTCACAAAAATATTTTAGCAACATATTTTCCAGAAGGAATGATCTATTAAGGATTAGTACTTTGGACATATTTTAAGACGTTTATCATCAACTCCTGTAAATTTATCAAATCTCATAAAAGCAAATATTTTGACATGCCCCACCTACATAAACTTATAAGAAACTGCCTTTTAAAGATAGTATTTAAAAATATGTTCCTTAAAGGTTGTATCCTTAAAGTATCATTGAAAATAAACCACATTTTGAGTAATAGTTTTTCTTCAGTATAATTGGATCAAAAATAAATTGTGATGCATGTTGTGTACATGAATTTGATGTTTGTTTTCTTTGTGAACTCTGAAGTAACAAAATTGACATTTTGCTTTTAATTCATTTTAAGAGTGTGGGAATAATTGCCTAATGGAATTCTGTAAGACTTATGGTCTAAATTAAATTAACTAAAATTAAATTAATTTTTGCATGCTATGCATGCTAAAAAAACAATTATTTAAACATAGAATTATAATAAATATAATCCCCATTTTCTGCCTCTATTTATTCTTTATTTTTTTTAATTTAAAGTGTATATAGCTAGAAACCTATCAGTGGCCAAAGTAATTTTGACTGCCCAAAGCAAAAGTTCTCCTCACATCCTCCAAAAACTACACAGATCAACAGAAAACAAGTAATACCCCTGAAACCTCACATCTTCAGCATGAATTGAAGAAAGAGAGCATGATAGATTTTAGATTACAGGCAAAGACAAAAATCAATGTCCAACAATGCTTTCTGGTACTATTCTTAAGCCTTTTATATGTGTTTGAATAAAAATAAACAAAACAGAAACAAAATAATTGGCAAGTGATAAAGTCTGGTGGCGACCACTTCCCCCAAAAGAACTGAGGACACTCAGGATAATGCAAATCACACAGCCACAGCGAGGATTATTTCCAGCTAGTATCTGCCTGGCATACCGGTTTTTCAGAATACAAGGGTTTAGGGGTTTATATGCATTTCAAACAGCAAGCATGAGCTACACAGTGATTTTCTTTCTTGGGTGAGATAACACCTAAACCCCCCCCCCATCCCACCCCACCCAGTTCCTGGAATGTTTGGGCATTCCAGGAACTGAAGCAAGATGCACAAATGGTCTCTTGACTTAACTGCCCTCATTTGGTAAACACAGGCCTTGCAAAGGCCTAAACCATCAGGGGTTTTACGTATGTAGAGGCCTAAATCACCAGGGGAGTTACAGAGCCTGTTATGGCTGCCTTGAGGCTAAGCAGGCCCTAACAGCAAGCATGTTTCAAGCTAATGAAAACAAAAACAAAGTAGAGGTCATGGACATGGAAGCCTAAAAAATAGAATACAAGATGAAAACATTGGTGATTGAAAGAAAATAACACCTTTTAACGTTAAAATCCATAATTCACAATGACGCTATAATAATTATGAATTTCCACTCACCAAGTAACAGAGCTACCAACACAAAACAAAAACAAACAAACAAACAAAAAAAACCCTGGAGATTCAAAGAGACATAGACAGAAACAGAACAACAGTAGACTTTACCATACCATGTTCAGAATATATGAAACATAAAAACATAATTTTATATCAAATCATACATCCTGACACTAGAACATAGATCTTTTTAAATATTATATTCTTAAAAATTGATTACATACAATAAGAATCAGCAAACAATTTCAATAAGGACTAGATAGTGAATATTTTAAGCCTCTTAGGTGACACAAAGGCAGCCATAGATAATACATAAATAAATTTGACTGTATTCCAATAAAATTTAACTTATGGACACTGAAATGTGAATATCTCATAATTTTCATAGGTCATGACATATTAACCCTTTAAATTTTTTCCAATGATTTATATTTTTAATGATTTAATATAGGCAGTGGGCTAGATTTGGCCTGAGGGCTATAGTTGTTTGAACCTCTGACATGTTAAGAAAGAAAGAATCAATCAGAAATTTCTATGTAGTAGAAATTTTACAAATACTCAATGACCACAATGCAAAAAATAAGATATTAGCAACAAATTTTAATCAGGTTATTTACATGCAAAATTGGGAATAACTTTAATTAACAATATTTTGGGGAAAGTAGGAAAGCAAACCAAAATTACAATTTTTTTAAATAAATAAAGTCGGGGGAAAAAACACTTAATCACTTAAAAAAGCCAACAAGGACAGCAGAATAATGTAAAAAGCAAAAGGGTAGAAATAACCATTAACACAGGAAAAAAAAAATTATAGTAAGAAATTACCGAAATTACCTCACAGCTTTTTCCAAATAAATTTGGAACCTAAAAGAAATGAATAATTCCCAATACCTACCACTGGGTGTGGGGCATAAACAATGAATATTGGAACACTGAAAAAATAAAATAATGTAATAAAAAATAATAATTTAAAAAATAAAATAGATGATTTATTTTAAAAAATGAATAATTCTGTAAGTTAAAAAATTAACTTACTAAAATTGATCCTATCAGAAATAGATAACTTAGGTGCACCAATTTTGGTGAAGAAAAAGGAAAATTATCAATAGAGCCACTCCCAAAATGCACCAAGCTCAGATCATTTCAAAAGGAAATTATACACTTTCAAAGAACCAATAATCCCAGTGTTACACTAAATCTTCCAAAAAAATAACTAATGAAAAGAAAATGTCTTGTTGAAGCAAGTATAACATTGATCATTAACACTTTTTAAAAGATCTTATTTATTTATTTAACAGAGAGAAGCACAGCTAGAGAGGGAACCCAAGCAGGGTGAGTGAGAGAGGGAGAAGCAGGCTTCCCACCTAACAGGGAGCCCAAAATGGGGCTCAATCCTAGGACTCTGGGACCATGACCTGAGTCGAATGCAGCTGTTTAATGACTGAAACACCTAGGTGCCCCAATCACTAACATTTTTAATATAACATTTTAAAAAGTTAGAAAACAATATCATTGACTATAAACATAAAAATATTAAATAAGCTATTGATAAGGGAAAAACTGTACTCTAAGATAGCCAACCAAACCAGCAAGGGAATTCCAGTTCCTGCAACAAAGCCCTTCTAGGTTCTTCCCTGCTGTGGTTTCCTGGGTGCACCAAAAGTACCAAGTATGCAGAAGTAGAAGGGTGTAAATTACCCTCCCTGCTTGTGCAGGGGGCTCAGACCTTTGGAGAACAGTCTCCTCTGAGCCTGGTGGTGTTAAATAAACCTCTGATACTCCAAAGTCTCTGATTGCTGATTGGTTCTTCCACCAGGATCCAGTCCTAACTATCACTCAACAAAATCCAAGATCATATTAATAATATAGTGCAACCAAATAGATTTGAGTGCACAATATAAGCTTGTTTCAATAATTGAAATTAATTAATACAACAGATGGTATTAATAGGCCTAAAGAGAAAATTATATCAATATCTTTATTTTTCAGAAAAAAGTCACTGAAAAAACTTAATATGCATTACTGATAAAAAATACTCAAAAATAGAAATCTATGTACACTTTATGAAATGAGTAACTGGCTTAATTGTCAAATATAAGAGGAAATTCCAATAAGATCAGATAAACAACAAGGATGCTCAGTATCTTTATTACTACTGAACACTGTATTAGATGTGTTGATCAATGTGATTAGAAAAATCAGTTGGAAGGGGCACCTGGGTGGCTCAGAATCCAAACTGAGACCAACAAACTAAATTAGAAAGAGCATGGACCCAAGTAACTTAGTATATGATAAAAATTGCAAGTGAAAACACAAAAGGCAAAATAAATGTTTAAATAAATTGTATTACGGTAAGCCATTTGTTATATGAAAACAAGTTAAAAGTAAACCCATATTTCACAGAACACACAAAAAATTCCAAATGAATTAGATATCTAAATGTAAAAGGCAAAAAACACACAAAGAACAAAGGAAAATAAGGGTGTGGAGTAAAGCTTTCTAACTCTGAGTGTATGGGTATGAGTGTGAGTGTGTGTATGGATATGTGTTGTATGCTGGCTATAAACCATATTTATCAGTTTCCAACTAATAAGAAATACTTATTCATTAACTTTACAACAGAGAACTTGGAAACTGATGAGGGCATCATCTTAAGTGATAAAATTAATATTTCAGTAATGGGACTAATCTACATGATGTGCATTCTTTTATGATGCATTATTTTTACAAAGGCATTGGTCAAAGGTGTGGAAGTAAGGAAAAAATGAGGAACTGTTACAGACTGAAGGAACCTACAAAGTCATGACAACTATATTCAGCATATAATCTCAAACTGCATTCCATAATGAGAGCAAAATTGCATAGGAACCATGGACTAGATGGTTGTATTATATCAATATGGATTTGCTTAGGTTTGATAGTCTTATTGTGGAAAGATGTCCTTTTTTAAAAAAAGATTTTATTTATTTATTTGACAGAGAGAAGCACAGTGAAAGAGGGAACACAATCAGAGGGAGTGAAAGAGGGAGAAGCAGGCTTCCCACCAAGCAGGGAGCCCGATGCAGGGTTTGATCTGGGTCTCCGGGATCATGACCTGAGCCGAAGGCAGTCGCTTAACCAACTGAGCCACCCAGGTGCCCCAGGGTGTCCCTTTTTCTTAAGAAAATGCATACTGAAGTATTTAGGTCTAAAAGGGCATTATGTATGCAAGGACAGTTTACAAAGAAAGTCTCAATTAGAAAGAATAAAAAAACAAGCAGTAACAATTGGGAAATCTGAGTAAGAACTATACTAGTCACAACTTATTTTTAATAAAAATATTTTTTAAAAGGAAAAGGGCTAATGCATAAAGCATGTAAACAGAAAATTATTCTTATCTTTTTCAAAAGCAAATGATGAAGAATATTTTAAATGGGCAAAAATACAGACAGACAATTCAGAAAAATGTATGTAAGTATCTTTTAAATGTATGAAAATAAGTTCAAACTCATTCATAATAAAAATGTAAAGGGAAACTACTCTGATTATAATTTCTCACCTATCAGATGAGCAATATTGCAAAAAAGAGCATAGCTCTATAAACATTGCTGGAAAAATGTAAATTCCCTTTTAGATGGAAATTTGGCAAAATCTAGCATAGGCTTCCCCTTCCCTCAAACCAAGTCTCCACTAAAGTAAAAGCTCATTAGAAATAAAATGTTCACCATAATAGATCATATCTGGACCACAAAATAAACCTCAACAAATTTAAAAGAAGAGAAATCATAAAAAATACACTCACAGACCACACAGAATTATGCCAGAAGTCAATAACAGAAATATATTTTGACAACCCTTAAATATTTATAAATTGAACAGCAAACTTATAAGTAACCTCTAAGTCAAAAAAGAAGTATAAAGAGAAGTTTCTAATTTCTCAACAAAATAAAAATAAAATAAACTCATCAAGCTTGGGAAGATGGCAGAGTAGTAGGACCCCACACTCACCTCATCTTATATTTACAACTAGGTATCACTCACATCTGTATAAATAAACCAGAGTGATTGGAAGACTAAAAGAACAAATTCCACAGCTAAATTCTTCTAAGAGGTTAGAAAGAGCAGAAATATGGTCAGATGCAGTCTACAGGAGGAAGGGAACTACAGGTGCAGAAAAGAGAAACCCCTGTACCAGGGAGCCCACATGGGAAAGATGAATCCCCATAATGCCTAGCTTTGAAAACCAGAGGGACAGAATTCCCTGAGTTTGTATAACTAGTAGGGCTTGAGGCCTGGTGCTTTAAAAGTCAGCTGACTCAGTACTAGGCAAGCCAAGAGGGCAAATGGTGACTGGGTCCTCACCTTAGAAAGACAGTAGCTATAGAGAGGCAGCATAAAAATGACAGTTTGCACAATGCCTGGGGCAAATGGGAGAATCTGTTTATGCTGCTTTTAGAACATGTTTGGAGCCTTCTCTGGGAACAAAGGAACTGGCAGACACCATTTTCTTCCACAACCCCAGCATAAATACAAGGCCACGTACAAGAGGCTGGACTGGACAGACATTTGCTAATGAACATGCTAGCTATGTGCCCTGCCTATGCATTCTCTTGAGGACCACTAACTCCAAACCTGTTGGCCTTAGCCCTGGGGTCAGTGCAAATTTTGTCAAGGGTGCATGCTTATACCTGCCATCTACCATGTACCTCCCAAGTCGCCTGCCACACTGCTTCACACTCCTGTCTGCCACCTGGCTCTGACTGCTTTGCTTTGGGGAATCCAGCCTAAGACTAGAAGCTCAGTGCAAACATTGTTTATACTACTGCCCTGCTATTCCTGCCTTCTATGGTCATGCCCCTCAGAGCCAGCATGCCTGGTCTCATTAACACCAAAGAGAACAAGCACAGCCCACAATAGTAGAAAGTGCAGAAGTCTGGGTTGAAAGAAAAAGTAACAAAATGAGACAAAGGGTGTATCCCACACAAGAAAGCAAGACTAAATCACAGCAAGAGATCTAAGCAAAACAGAAATAAGTATTATGCCTGGTAGAGAATTTAAGGTAGTGATTATAAAGATACTAACTGGATTTCAGAAAAGGTTGGAGGATATCAATGAGTCCCTTGACAAAGGGATAAAAAATAACATAAAGATGAAGAACCCAGTAAATGATATTAAAAATAGAGCAGATGGAATAATAGTAAGTTATAGAAAGTGGAAGAACAAATAAGTGGCCTGGAGGATAGGGTAATGGGAAGCAATTAAGCTAAACAGGTGAGATACAAACAAATACTGCTTAAGAATATACTTAGAGAACTCAACAACACCATCAAAGCATAATGTTCATAATATAGGAGTCCCAGGAGAAGAAGAGAGAGAAAGAGAAGTAAATGATGTATTTGAAGAAATAACTCCCTAATCAGGAGAAGCACAGAGATCAATAAAATAGAATAAAATGGCCAGAAATAAACCTATGTTTATACTGTCAGTAAGCCTTTAACAAAGTAGAAAGAATATTTGATGGGAAAAAGACAGTCTCTTTAACAAATGATATTGGTAAAACTGAATGATAACATACAGAAGAATGAAACTGTAATTTTTTCTTACACCACACACAAAAATAAATTAAAATGGTTGAAAGACCTAAATGTGAGACTCAAAACTATAAAAAATCCTAGAACAGAACATAAGCAATAATTTCTTTGACATTAGACATAGTAACTGTTTTTCTAGCTATGACTTCTGAGATAAAGGAAACAAAAGCAAAACTGTATACTGAATGGGAGAAGATATTTCTAAATGACATATCTGATAAAAGATAGTATCTAAAATATATGAAGAATTTATCAACACCCAAGAACTCAAATAATCCAATTAAAAAATGAACAGAGCACAATAAAAATAAATAAATAAAATGCAGAACAACAACAACAAATGGGCAGAAGACATGAACAGGCATTTTTCTAAAGAAGAAATCCAGATGGCCAAGAGACACATGAAAAGATGCTCAACATCACTCACACTCAGGAAAACACAAATCAAAACCATGACGAGATATCACCTCACACTTGTGGAAATGGCTAAAATAAAAAAACTCAGGAAACAAGTGCTGGTGAATATGTGGAGAGAAAGGAATACTCTCTCACTGTGGGAATGCAGACTGATGCAGTGACTAAAGAGGACAGTATGGAGTTTCTTCAAAAAATTAAAAATAGAACTATCCTACAATTCAGTAGTCACACCACTGGGTAATTACTCAAAAATGCAAAAACACTAATTCAAAGGAACACATACACCCCAGTGTTTATTGCAGGGGTATTTACAATAGCCAAATTATGGAAGCAGCCCAAGTGTCCATTGTTAGATGAATAGATAAAGACGATGTGGTATATACATACAATTGAATATTTCTCAGCCATAAGAAGAATGAAATCTTGCTATTTGCAGTGACATGTATGGAGCTAGAGAGTATTATGCTAAGTAAAATAAGCCAGTCAGAGAAAGACAAATATCATCCTACTGCATGCATATGTGGAATTTAAGAAATAAAACAAGCAAAGAAAGAGAGAGAGAAACCAAGAAACAGTTTTAACTATAGAGAAAAAAATAGTGGTTACCAGAGGGAGGTGGGTGAAGGGTTCTTGAAATAGCTAAAGGGAATTAAGAGTACACTTATGATGATCACTGAGTAATATATAGAATTGCTGAAGCACTATATCATATACTTAAAACTAATATAACACTGTAAATTAACTATACCATAATTTTTAAAAATGATGAAAAAATTAAATAAAAATATAAGAAATAATAGGATTTATGATCACAATAAAGTAAAATAACTCATGAAAATCTATGTCATACTATTTCAGTCTTTGGAGGAAAAAGAACAAAAGATCTAAAAGCATTTATTCTAAGTTTGAACCCCAAGAAACAAAAGACATATTAACAAGTTGAACCTAAAGCAAGTAGAAGAAAAGAAAATAGTCAGTCAGTGTAACTTATTATATTATCAGACTACATTAGAAAATCATAGGATCGCAATAATAAGCCCATGAAAAACATTCAATAATGTAACACACTTTATGATAAAAACTGGCAATAAGCTATGAATATAAAATAATTTTCTTAGCCTAATTCTATAACTAATATTCTCATTGGTAAGAAACTGAATGTTTAATAGTTTCAAATTAAAAATGTTATAATGATACACCAAAAAGACATACTTAGCTATACATCTAACAAAATATGTAAAGGAACCATATATAGAAAACTGCAAAACCCTGGTAAAGATTATCAAAAAGATCCAAGTAAATGGAGATCTATTCCATGTTTAGAAGACTTAATATATTAAGATGTCAATTTCCCCTAGTTTATCTACTGATTCAACAAACTCCCAACCTAAATCCCAGCATGATTTTTGTTTTGTGGGTATCAGCAACCTGATTTTAAAATTATACAGAAAGACAAAGAACAGAGAAAGGAAGAACAAAGTTGAAGTATTGACACTGCTTGTTTGAGACTTACAAAAACCTACAGTAACCAAGATTGTATGGTATTGGGAAAAGTATGGTATTTTGGGAACAGAATAAGTAAATAGATCAGTAGAATAGTATAGAGAGCCTAGGAATAGACACACGCAAATGTCACCTAATTTTTAACAGAGGTGCACAGGTTCTCAGTAGAGAAAATGTAGTTTTTTCAGCAAACAGTGTCTGCACAATTAAATGTCCTTTGCAAAAATGAATGAATGAGTGAATGAACAAAAAACCAAACAAACAAACAGATAAATAAATGAACAGGAGCATAGGCGTTGACCTAATATCTGACACAAAAGTTTACTCAAAATAGAACATAGACCCAAATGGCACATGAAAAACTATAAAAATTCTAGGAGGAAAGAGGGAAAATCTATATGGTTTTAGTTTTTGTGATGAGATTCTAGAACACTAAAAGCATTGTCAAGGAAAAATTCATAAATTAGACTAATATAATTTAAAAGCCTTTGTTCTTTCAAAATCTATGTGATTGTAATGAAAAGATAAGCCACAGACTGGGAAGCAATATTTTCAAACAACATATCTGACTTGTAGCCACAATATATAGTGAATTTTTAAAACCCAACTAATCTTTAAAACTCCACTCAATTAAAATCTGGGCAAAATATCTATATCTCATCCAAGAAGTTGTACAGATGCAAAAAAGATGAAAAGCAACTCAACATCATTTCTCAACTGCAAATTAAAACAACAGTGGATTATTTATATGTGCCTATTACAATAGTTAAAATTTAAAAAATATATATAACACCTCACAGGATATTTGTTTTTCTCTGAAAGACTTATTTCATGTAGCATAATACTCTCTAGGTCCATCCACATTGCAAATGGCAAGATTTTATTCTTTTTATATATATATATATACACCACATCTTCTTTATCCACTCATCAATCGATGAATGTTTGGGCTCTTTCCATAGTTTAGCAACTATTGATGGTGCTACTATAAACAATGGAGGGTATGTGCCCCTTTCAACAAGTATTTTGTATCTTTTGGGTAAATACCTGTAGTGCAACTGCTGGATCACACAGTAGTCCTATTCTTTAACTTTTTAAGGAACTTCTATACTATTTTCCAGAATGGCTGCACCAAGTTTGCATTCCAACCAAGTGTGTAAGGGGACCCCCCTTCCTCTACATCCTTGTCAACTTCTATTGTTTCCTATGTTGTCAGTTTTAGTCATTCAGACAGGTATGAGGAGATATCTCATTGTAGTTTTGATTTGTATTTCCCTGATGCGATGTTGAACATCTTTTCATGTGTTTGTTGGCTCTCTGTATGTCTTCTTTGGAAAAATGTCTATTCTTATTTTTTGCCTATTTTTTAACTGGATTGTGTGGGGTTTTGAGTGTTGAGTTTTATAAGTTCTTTATATGTTTTGGATACTAACCTTTTATCAGATACAGATATGTCATTTACAAATGTCTTCTCCCATTCTATAGCTGCCTTTGAATTTTATTGCTTGTGTCCTTCACTATGCAGAAGTGATTGTCAGTAGTTCATTTTTGCTTTGTTTCCCTTGCCTCAAGAGACATATCTAGTAAGAAGTTACTATTGTTGATGTCAAAGATGTTACTGCCTATTTTCTCCTCTAGGATTTTGATGGTTTTTGATCTCACATTTAGATCTTTAATACATTTTGAATTTATTTTGTATGTATGTGGAATTTAAGAGATAAAACAAATGATCATGGGGAGAAAAAAAAAAGAGAGGAAAACCAAGCAACAGACTCTTAACTATAGAGAACAAATTGATAGTTATCAGAGAAGAGGTCAGTGGGGAGATGGGTTAAATAGGTGTTGGTAATTAAGGAGTGCACTTGGGCGCCTGGGTGGCATAGTGGGTTAAAGCCTCTGCCTTCAGGTCATGATCTCCTCCTCTGTCTCTCTGCCTGCCTCTCTACCTTCTTGTGATCTCTCTCTCTCCCTTTCTGTCTCTATCAAATAAATAAATAAAATCTTAAAAAAAAAATTAAGGAGTACACTTGTTGTGATGGGCATTGGTGTTGAATGGAACTGTTGATTCACTAAATTGCACACCTGAAGCTGTAATATTATATTCTATGTTAACTCCTATAATTTAAATAACAACTTTAAAATTTTTTTAAATAACTAAGAAAATTTTTTTCAAAAAGTTGACAATAGCAATTGCTTGTGAGGATGTAGACCAAGAGGCATTCTTATACATTGCTTATGGGAATGCCATATTTTAGAGCTGCTTTTGAAGTACTTTAACAATTTCTCATAATCAAATATTTACATATAATCTGGCAGCTGTGCCTCTACGTGTTTACCCAATTGATTTAAAAAGTTATGTCACACAAAAATTTGCACACTAATGTTTATAGCAACTTACTTGCAATTGTCAAAATCTGAAAACTACCAAAATATCCTTCAAGGTGAGCAGATAAATATATATATACAATGGAAAATACTATTTGGTGATTTTTAAAAGACCTAGCAATCTTTGCAATAAAAAATACATGAATTTTAAATACATATTACCAAGTAAAAGGGGCCAGTCTGAAAATGTTACATACTATATGATTAGACTTATATGATATTTTGGAAAAAGCAAACCTATAGAGACCAAAAATAGATCAGTGGTTGCAAGGGTTTTGTGAAAGGGGTAAGATTGAATATCTAAGGCACAGAAGATTTTTAAGATTGTGAAATTCTTGTATGGGTTGTATTGTTGCATAAGTGACACTATCCAGTTGCCAAAGCCCATAGAAATTTTTTGGCACAAAGAGTAAATTCTACATATGTAAATTAAAGCAAATCCAACTAGATTGGCAGAGGATACCAGACAGAAAGGCAGACTGTAGTGAAATAATTTAAATGTATTTAAAACATATGACATAATCTCACCAAAGAGAGATCTAGAGAGAAGAGCTACTGAGCTAAGTAACTTGGGAAATAAATAGAGATTACAAGACTAAAGACAAAATAAACTGCCATAAGCACTATACACTAGTTGGTAAAGTTGTTTCCCAGTGATGTATGAGTTAATAATCCTAAAACTATTGTATGCATATCCTGAAAGTGAATAAGTAAATGGATGGTGGATGCTTGAAGCCAAGTTTCTCAATGCTGGTGTGGGAAGTTACAGAAAAGCAAAAAGAGTGCCCAGAATTGGTCACATGTGTGCGATTAGAGCTGGTGACAGCATTATGAATTCACATTTTTTTAAATGTAGATACAAATGGGTATACATAGGAATACTAATAGATGTGTGTATAAACTAACACACCCCCATATTCTTTCAAGCTCTGTCAGCTAAGCAAGCTCAAGAACAACCATGCCTCAACCACAAGTACACATAAAACCTAGGGCTGAGTTTCTGATACTATTTGCCAATAAAAGGAATCAGAACCCTTTGGAAAAGACGCTGAACCTGGGGCTGGGGCAGGAAATATTGCAGACAACCCTAGAACATCTTGCAGTGCCAGAAAGCAAGGAAAGCCTGGAAAAACAAAATGATATGCTTTATTAGAATACAAGAGTCAACCTGCATGATCTCCCAATGAAGATGAAACCTAGAAAAGTTTGAGCAACCAAAATTAATAATAATAATAATAATATGGTGTTATATCACAACCTAAAGTATAGTAAAATAAATATTCTTTTGTGCTGGTAGAAATTAATTATTATATAAATAAGTCAGTGAGGGAGAACAGATAAATCTCTTATAGGAGGTAGAGCATGGGGTAGGAGAAAATACCTTAAATATGGAGAAACTTGATTAAAAATATCTCAGCCAGGTGATCAAGGTCAACATCATCAATGATAAATCATGATAGGAGGTTATGAGAATGGAATTTTACCTCTGTGACTCTTCCTACCCAAAACCCATAACCCCCTTGTAAACCTGAAAAAGAAATTAGACAAAAACAAACAGACATATAATATAAAATACTTGTCAAACACTCCTCAAAACTGTCAGCCTTCGAGACAAGGAAGGTCTAAGAATGTTTTGTAGCCTAGAAGAGCCCAAAAAGATTTAGTGGCTAAACACAATGTGTTATCTTGGATGGGATCTTAGGAAAGGAAAAGAACTTTGGGTAAAAACTATGGAGTTCCATATAAAGTATGAATTTCAGTTAATAGTAAAATATCAGTATTGGTTCATTAGTTGTGACAAATGTATTAAACTAACCTAACATGCAATAAGAGTAATTAGGTATAGAGTATAAAAGAATGTTCTACATTAATGTTGCAATTTTTCTGTAAAACTTTTCTGAAACAAAAAAAGTTTATTTAAAAAATAATTATTAGACAATGTAGTAAACACAAAAATAGACATATACAGTATTAGGAAAGTACAGAGGAGGGTCACTTATCCCAGACTTTTTTACATCTCAAATAATTTTGGAAATAAAATTTCAACCATTTATTTCCAATTTTAAAACATACGTTTTCATAATAACTATTAAATTGTTAATTATTAATTAAATTAAATTACATTGTTAATTAAGAACTTTTAATCTTGGATGCCTGGATGGCTCAGTTGGTTAAGCATCTGCCTTCTGCTCAGGACATGATTCTAGAGTCCTGGGATCAAGTCCCACATAGTGTGCCTTGCCCAGCTAGGAGCCTGCTTCTTATTTTTTTAAAGATTTTATTTATTTATTTGACAGAGAGAAACACAGTGAGAGAGGGAACATAAGCAAGGGGATTGAGAGAAGGAGAAGCAGGCTTCCCACAGTGCAGGAAGCCTGATATGGGACTTGAACAGTCCTGGGATCATGATCTGAGCCAAAAGTAGATGCTTAATGACTGAGCCACCCAGGCACCCCTGGGACCCTACTTCTACCTCTGCCTCTGCCTGCCACTCCCCAGGCTTGTGCTATCTCTCTCTGCTATATCTCCCAGAGAGAGATATCTCTCTATCTCTCTGTGTCAAATAAATGAATAAATAATTTTTTTAAAAAAAGATTTTTTAATCTTTTCTTTAAAGATATTAAGCGCATCTATAAAGATATTAAGAGTAATTCTTTGTACCATCACAGATTCTTCCATGTCATAAAAGAAGCCTAAAGTGACATAGTTCTTCAGTTTTCTTTTTTAAGTATTTTTATTGTGAAATATAATATATTCATGGAAAAGTAACATAACAGAATGTCCAATTCTATGATTTTATCTCAAAATAAGCTTCCCTCCATCATACCTCTTCAAGACATCTCTTGTCCCACTCTGACGTCCCCCTCCAAGACAGCTATGAATGGACAAACAACACGTGCACAAATATGACTCTGGGACCTGAGATGTCTGCAGATTTTCCCAGGGCCTGCCCTTCCCAGCCCCAAGACAGAGCACCCCTCCGCTCCTTGTTTTGTGTTTCATGGTTCCCTGTCCCTATCAGTGTTTCAAATTCTGCCCCTACATCTGCTCTTCACTCACTGAATTCAAGCAAAAGTTTTGATATCCACCCCCAATTCAAAACCCCAAAACCCATTACATTGCAAGGAGCAAGGAGAGAAGGTGGCCATCTGTGTTCTGGGAACCATATTCTAAAGAAAGTGTCCAGGGAATGACCCAATCTTTTGGTACCAGTTGAGACCTGATTTGTGACCTAGTATGTGACCTATTCTGAAGAATGTTTCATGTGCACTTGATACTTTTACATCTTAAATGTTGGAAGTGTACATATTTTTTTTTTGTAGCACGCTTTATGTTGTGAATAAGCATGTACTATATTTATGACCATCAATGAAATTACTTTGGAGAAACTGACAACTAAAATAGTTGGTCACATTTTTTTTTTTTTGAGGGACTCCAGCCTTGCTGCTCCTTCTTAGTTTCTGTATCATTCAATCAACAAACCAGAAAGAGTTTCCTCTCAGAATTTTTAGTTTTCTCCCTCAGAGTAAAATGAATTCATTCTGATATTGCAGAACTTCAGAACTGCTATTCAGTATATCCAGCTACTGAACTTCAACTCAGACGTGGTGTCCCTCACCTGTGAGACTCCCTCAAACTCAGCAAACTCAAAGAAGCTTCTACCTATCAATTTTACCTTTAGGAACTAAAGAATTGCTGGAATGGAAAAAGAAACATTTTGAGTACAACACCCAAGAGGAATGATAAAATCCCCAACTGTTACCTCAGATTCATTATAATGTTAAAATGCACACCTTGGGGAGGGAATAACTTTCATTAGCATAACATACAATATTTCTATAGTCATGTTTTCTCAGTGCACATGTACAACAGTATTTCTGCCCATTCCATGCAACGATAAGGCCTCCTTCTTAGAATATTCATCCCAAACCCAAATGAAAGAGAAACATGGCTTACTTCTGTCCAGGGAGTCATGGCTTTGGAAGTAATTCCACATGATCTACATCTTTGCTGCAAATAAATATGATTTTGTGAGGCAACTTCACCTGGTGTAGTCTGTCTGTAACTCATCAAGAAATAGACCCACATTGGTTTAACAAGATCTCTTGCTAAACAAGATCTTGGAACACTGAAAGAAAAGTTAAAGTAAAAAAAAAAAAATCCAAAAGCTTTTCCTTAAAATAGTTAGCAAAATAAGAAATAAATAGTAATGCACATAATATCAGTACTAAAAATCTAAGCATTCTTTACTACAGTGTAATGAACTGTGGATACATCAAATATGCTCTCTTTTTCTCTGTTGACTCTTGTGGAGACTAAAATCCCACAAAGACCACAGGAAAAACTTGCCATCATAATATTATGTTGGAGAGATGGCTGTTCTTTAATTTACATACAACATTTGGCCATTCACTCATTACTTTGTTATTTTTTTTGAAAATGTACTTTGTATTAAATATTATTAAGTAGATGAAAAAAATGGCAAATTAACTTCTGACATGGTTTTTGCCTTCAAATAACAAGCAGGATGATAGATACATAAAAATCTCATGAAGCACAATATGACTAGTGCAATAATAAAGGCAGCATACCTCTAGTTTCTTTGGGAAAGTCTAATTAAATATTTATGTCTTCTAACAAAAATTTTAAGCTTCTTGAAACTTCCCAAATGAAGAAGGCAAGAATAAAATTCCAGACCTTCAGAAAACATCACTTTGACAGAATAACATTTCTGTCACTAAAGCAAATGCCTTGGGGAAATAACCTGATTAATAGATAGCTTTGCTTTATGTTTATATATGTGGAATAGTAGTTGAGTTCTAAATTACTATATTAAAAGCAAAACAATATCTGGTCAGCAATCATGCATGATAATCATCAAAGAAAACTATTCTGTTTCAAAGTGGCTCATTTCATAACTTCTCAGCTAACAAAATAATTACTTTTTGTTGTGCTGTCTCTCCTTTCAACTAGGTTGCTTTTGTAGTCATTATAACTAAGACAATGGAAATTACTTAAAGTCATTTCAAATGCATTGCTCAAGAATCCCAGTCCTTGATTTATATCTTCAGTCAAGTGTCATATTATCCAGCTGTGATGAGAAGAAAAAAGCAGTGACTCATAGATTATAATTGTTTTCCTCTATGCATCAAAAACTAATCCACAGTGAAGGCCTTACATGTCCCTATCCTTCTGCTCCATAAATTTCACCAAGTTATTTCAGGTACCAGAATGAGGATGCCCTTTGATGATACAATTAGTTCATGCAGGATGCCACTTACCGATTACCCAGATCAAAAAGAAAAGAGACTGTGAAAATTAACAGAAACAGTTAAACCATGCCCCAGCTCCCCCAATTTCTCTATAAAAATGTTTAAGCAGTTACACAGTAAATAAACTACTTTTTTCCCTATTCCTTTAGATATAAAAATATAGCAAAATATTCTTCTTTATGTTAGGATAGCATGGCTGGGTGATGGACATTGGGGAGGTAATGTGTTATGGTGAATGCTGTAAATTGTGTAAGACAGATGATTCACAAGACCTATACCCCTGAAACAAATAATATATTATATTTTAATAAAAAGAAAATAAAAAGTAATATTTTTGTGTTAGTAAGAGTGAGGCAAGAGAAAAAAAAAAGACATATGATAGATACACAAATGTATTTACCAATGCCCTGCACCTCAAAATTACCTACTCTTGAGTACTAACAGCTATTGGACTACTTAAAATATTCTAATGTAAACAGAGAGGCAATCTTCTACACAGTGCCATTGAAAAACTTCTACACAGCACAAATTAATTGTACATTTATAAAGTAAGTGTTCAAACAGATATGTGTAAGTCAAAACTAAGCCAACAGGAATGGATCTCAGTCAACTAGAACAATTATTTTAGTGCTGTAAGTCATTTAGTTGCTACCTGAGGTCTATAAACACTATCCTATATCTATATGTTTCTATACATTTCTTTGTTTTTCTTCCCTGTCTATACAGAAAATTCTAATTTTTTCCAAAGCCTATGCATAAACTACAATAAAGAGGCAGTAGGTGGAAAATATATTTCCACTGTGATAACTATATAATTATGTATGAATGGATATGAACACAGTTTAAAACCAACTGAAACAGAATTGGTCGAGTTTCAGATTAACTAACCTGTAAAAGGTTTTTTAAACACCATAATTACAAAAAAAAAGCTCCCAAGTAATTAGTCTTCACTCTGACTAGTGTAGATTTGTCATTTTACTTCCGTAGTAGTAACAAAATTAAACATGTAAAATATTTTCTTATGCCCAATTAGCTATGAAAGCCCTGAGGAGCTGAGTCTGGACTATAGTCCATGAGACACAAATAATCAACATGTTATTACCCAAGAGGCACCGAAAAGAAGGAAAGAAGTAGAAAGAAAATTTAAGTGTAGATCTGTTTTAAAAAATAGTTTGAATGGACTTTCCAAAATGGTGGAAATGTATGAAACTTCAATTTTGTCTAGTCCCAGGAATTCAGGTGGATAGCTATCAAATCATTCTGAACACCTGCGAACTCAACCAGAGAAGTAAGAAAACAATTGCTTCAATTCTACAAATAGAAAAGTGATGACTTTCTGCAAGTTTGACAATACAGAAAAACTTACCTCAAAAAGAGAACAAGAGAGAGACTTCAAAACATAAACTCAATTATAAGAGGAAACTTGGAAGGAATAAAAATACATGAAGATTAAAGAGCATCCTACTAAAGAATGAATGGGCCAACCAGCACATTAAATAAGAATTTTTTAAATATTATGAAACAAATGAACATGAAAACACAACTTTTAAAAACTTTTCAGATGCAGCAAAGGTGTTCTTAACAGGGAGACGCATAGCAATACAAACCTTTCTCAAGAAACCAGGAAAGTGTTAAACACATAACCTAAACTTACACCTAAAGGAGCTAGAGAAAGAACAACAAATAAAGCCTAAATCCAGCAAGCGAAAAAAAAATTAATAAAGACGAGGGCAGAAATCAATGATATAGAAATCAAAAGAACAGTAGAACTGACCAATGGAATTAGGAACTAGTTCTTTGAGTTAATAAGATTGATAACCCCCTAGCAGACTTATCAAAAATAACAGAAAGGAAACAAACAAATAAAATCATGAATGAAAGGGAGAGAGCACAACCAACACTAAATAAATGCAGACAATTAAAAGAACATATTTTGAGGGGCTTCTGGGTGGCTCAGTTGGTTAAGCCACTACTTTCCGCTCAGGTCATGATCCTGGAATCCTGGGATTGAGTCCCACATTAGGATCCCAGCTCCATGGGAAGTCTGCTTCTCCCTCTGAGCTTCTCCCCCTCATGTTCTCTCTCACTCACTTTCTCTCTCAAATAAATAAATAAAATATTTTAAAAAGAACATATTTTGAGCAACTATATGGCAACAAATTAGACAATCTGGAAGAAATGGATGCATTTCTAGAAACATGTAAACTACCAAAACTGAAATACGAAGAAAGAGAAAAGTTGAACAGACCCATAACCAACAAAGAAATTGAAGTAGTAATCAAAAACCTACCAACAAACAAGAGTCCAGGACCTCCTAAGGGAATTCTACAAAACATTTAAAGAATAACTAATATCTATTCTTCTGAACTTGTTCCAAAAAATAGAAATGGAAGGAAAAATTCCAGACACTTTCTATGCGGCCAACACTACATTGGTCCCAAATCCAAAGACCATGCCAAAATGGACAATTATAGACCAAAATCCCTTATGAACATGGATGCCAGAATTATCACCAAGATACTAGTCAATAGGATCCAACTGTACATTAAAAGGATTATTCACTACAACAAAGTGGGATTTATTCCTAGACTGTAGGGTGGTTCAACATCTAAAAATCAATGTGATAAACTATATCAATAAAAGAAAGGATAAGAACCATATCATACCTTCAACAGATGCAGTAAAAGCATTTGACAAAATACAGCATCCTTTCTTGATTAAAACTCTCCAGAATGTGAAGATAGAGGGAACATACCTTAATATCATAAAAGTCATGTAAAAGAAAGTCCACAGTGAATATCATTCTCAATAGGAAAAGCTGAGAAATTTTCTCCAAAGTCAGGAAAACAACAGGGGTGTCCACTCTCACCACTGTTGTTTAACATAGCACAGAAGTCCTATCTTCAATAATCAGAGCACAAAAAGAAATAAAAAGCATTCAGTTTGGCAAAGAAGAAGTCAAACTCTCACTCTTTGCAGATATCATGATACTCTATGTGGAAAACCCAGAAGACTCCACCCCAAAATTGCTAGAACTCATACAGGAATTCAGTAAATTGGCAGGATATAAAATCAATGCACAGAAATCAGTTGCATTTCTATACACTAACAGTGAAACAGAAAAAAAAAGTGAAATTAAAGAACTGATCTCATTTACAATTGCACATAAAACTGTTAAATAGTCACCAAATACCCAAAATGATGGTTGTGAGGTTCACTAGGACATCTGACCCTACGTGAGCCCAATGGTATAAACATTTCCCAGAAGTTGGAACTAGAAAGCACCCAACCAACCCTGACCAATTACAAAGCTATAGTAAATCACCCCATTGTGCTATTGTGCATAACCAGTGACTCCCACTTCTGTAAAAGAATAAGCTTACTGCTGTCGCTTTGTTATTGGATGGAGACATGTTCACCTGGATATGTTCTGTTCCTTTGGAGACATACCCACCAGGATATGTTTTGTTTCTTTGAAAACATGGTCACCAGGGCAGGTTTCATCTCTTTAAAAACCCAGAGCACGCTAGGGTTGGGGCCCTTGCAGAGCCTGGACTCTAATGAGTGGTCACTGGTCAGCTATAATAAACCTCTCATTGTTTAACCCTTAATGGTGTCAGCGGTGATTCACTAGGCACACCCTATAACAAAACTGTAAGATAATTAAGAATAGCCTAAGAGGTAATGGATCTGTACTCTGAAACTAGAGAACAATTATGAAAGAAACTGAAGAAATACAAATAGATGGAAAAATATTCCATGCTCATAGGTTGGAAGAACAAATATTGTTAAAATGTCTGTGCTACCCAGAACAATCTACACATTCAATGCAATCTCTATCAAAATACCATTGACATTTTTCATAGAGTTGGAGCAAATAATCTTAAAATTTGTATGAAACTAGAAAAGACCCCAAATAGCCAGAGGAATGTTGAAAAAGAAAAGCAAAGCTGATGCCATCACAATTTCATACTTTAAGCTCTATTACAAAGCTGTAATCATCAGGACAGTATGGTAGAGCCACAAAAACATACATATAGATCAATGAAACAGAATAGAGAACCCAGAAATGGGCCCTTAACCCTATGATCAACTAATGTTCAACAAAGCATGAAGAAATATCCAGTGGGAAAAAAAAGCAGCCTCTTTCACAAATCATGTTGGGAAAATATAAAGATAAATTCAAAATTGTCAAAAGACGTAAATGTGAGACAAGAGTCCATGAAAATCCTAGAGAACACAGGCAGCAACCTCTTTGACCTCAACCACTGCTAGTTCTTGGTAGACATCTCTCCAAAGGTAAGGGAAAGAAGAGCAAAAATAAACTGTTGGGACTTTATCTGCTTCACTGTTAGTATATTACAGAGCAGGAAACATAGCAAATGAAACAGTCAACAAAACTAAAAGACAACTGAGGGAATGGGAGAAGATATTTGCAAATGTTCTATCAAAGGGTTAGTATCCAAGATCTAGAAAGAACTTCAAACTCAACACCCAAAAAACAAAGAATCCAGTCAAGAAATGGGCATAAGACGTGAACAGATATTTCTCCAAGGAAGACACCCAAATGGCAAACAGACACATGAAAAACTGCTCAACATCACATAACATCATGGAAATATAAATTGAAACTACTATGAGATACCACCTTCTCATTGGTGAGGATGTGGAGGAACTGTCTTACACTGTTGATGGGAATGCAAACTGGTACAGTTACTCTGAAAAACAGTTTGGGGGATCCTTAAAATATTTAAAAATAGAGCTATTGTACAACCCAGCAACTGCACTGTTATGTATTTACCCCAAAGATACAAATGTAGTTATTTGAAGGGGCATCTGTATCCCAATGTTTATAGCAGCAATGTCCACAATAGCCAGACTATGGAAAGAGTCTTGATGTTCATTAATAGATGAATGGATAGAGAAGTTGTGATAGATATAGATTAGATATGGATATATAGATGGATAGATTACTATTCAACCATCAACATAAATGAAATCATATTTTCAATGACATGGATACAACTAGAGGGTATTATCCTAGTGAAATAAGTTACTTGAAGAAAGACAATTATATGATCTCACACGTGTGGAATTTAAGAAAGAAAATATGGGACCATAAGGGAAGGGAGAGAAAAATCAAAAAGGGCAAAATCAGACAGAGAGAGATAAACCATGAGAGATTTAACCATATGAAACAAACTGAGATTTGCCTGAGGGGAAAAGAGGGAATGGCACAATTGGGTGATGGACATTAAAGAATCCACATGATATAATGAGCAATAGATATTATATTAGACTGATGAATCACTGAATTCTACCTCTGAAACTAATAATGCCCTGTATGTTAATTAACTGAATTTGAATTCTTAAAAAAATTAGTTTGAAGTTCTGAGAATCAGTTTGTCCCTTCTCCTACCTTTCGTAGTAGTGTAAGCAGAATAGCCCAAAATCAGACATCTTATACCCAGAAACCTCAAGGAAAAGTAGAAATTTCATCTGCTAATAGAATAAAACACCAATGGAAGTATTACATTTTCCTATGGCTTGGGGGAAATCATCAGCAATAAATTTAATATTAAACCTATAAGTCATATTGGGCCCAGATTTATGGTATTCATATAGCACAGGGATTACAAAGCAGGAAACTGGTGGATTAACCATTTGGCCATCTAGAGTTCTGGCATAATCAAATCAAAATTATAAGAAAACTTACATAAACTGAAAGAAAAAACAATTGTCAGCCCCACCCAAAGTGAATTATCTAAAAGCCCCTCAAAGAAATGAACCACCATAGAAGGTAGAACAGAAGCTATTAGCAGGAGAGTTTACCCACCCAGGAAGTAGAAGGATAGGACCATCTGTGGAAAATAATAAATTGAGTTAGAGTAAATGGTTAAGGGGAGTTCCAGATTGAAGATGCCATCATAAAGAAGTTTTTTCATTCCTTTTTCTGGAAATTCCTCAAAAGAAATAAGAAGAACAAGAAACAGAATCACAAATGATAACATCAATGAAGGTACTCCTCCTACAAATCACTGAATTTAATAGAGGGCCACCAGAAGCAAAGGCAGTCAGGCATAAGCATGTATGGAGGGAAGCAGTAGAAGAAATGTATATTCACTGCTTGTCTCAATAATGAGGATCAAACAGCTAAGTTCAGGTGGTGTGTGTGCTGGGATGAGAGCACAGGCTGCCAGCAAACCTCTCTTGGGCCTGGTTTGGTTTCAGGAAGCAGAAGAGAAACTTAAGGGTGAAACACAGAGAAAGCTTTGTCAATTACATGGTCTTCCAAGTAGGAGGAAAGAAAAGCCACCCTAATCTGATCAGTATTATAATTGTAAATTTCATTGTTTGGGGGTAAATAAAGACTATATAAACTTGGAAGGAAGGAAGGAAGGAAGAGAAAGAAAAAGAAAGAAAGAGAGAGAGAAAAGAAAGAAAGAAAGAAAGAAAGAAAGAAAGAAAGAAAGAAAGAAAGAAAAGGAAAGAAAGAAAGCAAGAAAGAAGAAAGGAAGAAAGAAGAAAGAAAGGAAGAGAGAAAGAAAGAAAGAAAGAAAGAAAGAAAGAAAGAGAAAGAAAGAAAGAAAAAAAGAAAGAGAAAGAAAGAAAGAAAGAAAGAAAGAAAGAAAGAAAGAAAGAAAGAAAGAAAACACTATGTTATCAGGAAAGTTCTTACTATCTTGCTATACTGGAAGATAGTCTTGTTTCCCAACATGCTATACCCAGGAAATAGCCTAGAAATATGTACTTCCTCAAATTTAGTCAAGCACAGAGGATCCAGAAAATAACCTATACATAGAGAATCTACAAGCAAAAGAAAGGGAAGAAAAAAAGACCAGATCAAAAATGGCAGCTGAAAAACTTCACCAGAAAAATGTTTCCAGAAAGGTAATAAAAATTATTTAAAGTGACATCTAAAATTTTAAATCAAGCTGAATTAATCACCTCTATGTTTAAAGAACACAAAACAAAGATTTAAAAGAGAAAGCTAGGGAAAGACAAAAAAGAAAAAATAGGAGGATACGAAATATGAGTTGGAAGAACTCATTAAAGAAGGTTAAGAAAGAAACTGAACTTATTCTATAAAGGAAAATGAAACTGGAAAATGGAAAAACAAAAGTCATTGCTGAAAACAGAGCATGGTCAGCACATATGGCCCCCAGGAAATGAATGGTTTCAAGTCGTTTATAAAAATAAACAAAAACAAAGCAGAATATATGACAGAGAACAAATATGCCCACAAAGTCTAAAATATTATCTGGCCCTTTATACAAATCATATATATTAAAGGTATGAAAAACAAGTTAATAAAGCATAAATGAAAAAAAGTTTTAAAAGATTTAAAAGTTATGAATATGAGAGATTTAGATTGAATACTCATAATTGAGGTCACCCTAGATGAAAATTAAATATGAAGCAGAACAAGCACTTAAAGGAATAATTCAAGAGAAATAAAACATGCACACATGCATCTATTAGTTAAATGGGGAACCTTGTCCAGGAAAAATAATAACCTAGATCAGTCAGCTCTAAAACAGAGATCATTAAAGCTATCACACTTCAAAGATAATGTTCTGAAAAGAAAGAGAAAGGGAAAGGAGATTATTAAGAAGGGAAGTCTTGATTAGCAGTTCTTCAGTACTAGGTACACAAAATTGGAGTCCAGAATCTGTTGAGGAACAGAAAGCTTTTTTGGCCCCCAAGGGTTATAGCTTAGAAGGAACTAAAATAATCAAACTCTACAATGCCAACATTTAGTCTAGAATCAACCAAATTATACTCTGGTTTCTCTTGAGGTCACATAAATCTTACCCCGAAGAATCAGCTAAACTGAAAAGATTAAGGAAAATTGCCTTCCAAAAACTAAAATACATCTCCTGGGAGGATATTATTCTGAACACCTACAATTTTTCACACATAACTTCCAACATTCAAGAAAAAATAACCAGGCACAGCAATAAATAAGGCCAAGAGGAAAATAGACAAAATAAACAAATCTACATATGATCCAGATATTACTGTTTTCAGTTAAAGCAGATTTAAAAGTATTCCATTGTTTATAATGGACCATATCTTCTTCATCCATGCATCTGTTGAAGGGCATCTCAGCTCTTTCCATAGTTTGGCTCTTGTGGACATTGCTGCTATAAACATTGGGGTACATATGAAATATTACTCAGTCATCAGAAGAGATGAATACTCAACTTTTGCATCAACATGGATGGAACTGGAGGAGATTATGGTGAGTGAAATAAGTCAAACAGAGAGGGTCAATTATATGGTTTCAGTTACTGGAACATAAGGAATAACATGGAGGACATTAGGAGAAGGAAAGGGAAAGTGAATGTGGGGGGAATTGGAGGGGGAGACAAACCATGAGAGACTGTGGACTCCAAGAAACAAACTGAGGGTTTGGCAGGTGATGGATGAAACTACTGGTGGGTATTAAGGGAGACACATATTGTATGGAGTAATGGGCATTATACATAAACAATGAATCTCAGAATTCTACATCAAAAACTGATGACATATTTTATGGTGACTAACATAACACACTAAAAATAAAAAAAATAAGAAAACATTAAAAAAAAACAAATCTGGTAGAGCAAGAGAAAAAATGGAGATTGTTTTCTACTGGAAGATAGAAATTGATGGGAAAAATCAAATGGAAATTCTAGAACTGAAAAAATGAAATAAGTAAATAAGAATTTCATCAAGACTTAATAGCTAACCAGAAAAAAACTGAGGAAAGTGTTAGTGAACCAAAAGAGAAGTTAACAGTTATCATACTTACTGAAACAACAACAAGAAAAGAAGACAAAAAGACAGGAAATACAGGACACTTGTGTGGTTCTTAGTTTTGGCTCAGATCATGATCTAGCTCTGCATCAGACTCCCCACTCCATGGGGAATCTTCTTGTTTCCCTCTTTCTCTGCCCCTGCTCTAGCTCACACATACATACTCTCTAAAATAAATAAAGAATTCCTTTTTAAAAAAAGAGAGACTTTATATTAGATGGCGGAAGGCCAGGTGACCGCATTTCAGGGAGTTCCCTGAAGAGAGCTGAATTCCAACAAAAAAAACCACTACAAGACCACCGTGAACACCCATGAAACCAGCCTGAAATGTGATATTTCCCACTTCTGGACCGCCACGAGAGACAAAGAACATCGGCAAAAAGATGACATGATACTATATGTGGAAAACCCAAA